>VZZY01004662.1:54148-93052 GCA_013400335.1 Eurystomus gularis | reverse complement strand
ACTTACCATTGCTGAATGTTGTCATGTTTTCTGTCAATATCCCTGAATTATTAAAATAATCTTGAATTCTTTGTCCTCTAACATTCCTTCAGTGCCTTCCAGCACATAGTATCTGTAAACTTAATAAACCTGCTCTTTATTCCTTTCAGGTCATTAATGAAAATATTGAGTAGTACCAAACTCAGACCATTAGAATGACCATCTAATGGTCTAACAGACCATTAGAATTTTTCCCGCTATGCATCTATTTCTGACCAGAAAGAAACTGAGGACAAAATTTCATTGTCCTAACAGATGTATAAAGGTTGGCTAAGGAGTGACAATATGATTTTATTATAGCAGTTAAATATTTTTTTTGTAATTTGAATTCAAACCAAGCACAATAAATATTTCTCCAGAAAGGAACGTGCATTTGTGTAGTGAAAGATTAGTTTTCCAATTTCTCCCTGCCTGTATACGCATTTTTAGAGTTGCAACCAGTTTCACCTGTGACCTCAAAAACACTACCATCAAAAATCATTTTGAAATCTATACAATTTTTTGAAACATTTTGGTATCAATAAACTGTTATTTAGGGAAAAAAAAAAAAGTTTATTTGAAAAGATGCCAAGCAGCTGTAATGTCTGTAGCTGAACTACTGATTAGCAAAACTTTAGTTACCAGAAAGTGCAACGTTACCTGACAAAATGAAGCTGAAAAGAGGGAAAGTGCTCTAATTTCAAGGGAATCTTTCTGACAATACAATGGGTCTGAGTTATCAAGGGAAGACTTGGAAACTTCTTCATGTCCCTGTCCATGGCAGAGGATTGACTAGATGATCATTAAAGGTCTCTTCCAACCCAAACCATTCTGTGATTCTATGAATCTATGAACTTCAGTGCTCAGAATTTTTCAGACTTAAGCAGGCAAGTATCCCACAGGGCTCAGCCCTGACAGGTAAATGAGCCCATCTGAGGTCACCCAGAGGATTAATGCAGACACTTCACAAGTCGATAGCTGCTAGTGCCAAGGAGCACATGATCTCCATTAGCCATTGCAAAGGAAGAAAGGGAGTCAATTCTCTGAAAGTGTCTAGAAGGTTTAGCATACCCTGTGGTTTTTTAGGTTTTTTTACTGGTTTCCCAATGTTAGAAATTTAAAGAAGTGGTAGTTTTGGTTTCCTTGAGGTAGTTTAGCTCTTATTATAGCATGCTTATTATAAACCCTCACAGAGAGGGAAAAATCTTCACTACTTAAGTTTAAAATAAAATCATTCCTATGTGAAAAAAAAAACAAAAACAAAACCACAACAACAAACCGAAAAAGAGAGCAGTGGCCAGTGGCTGTAGCTTGAAGAGTCTACTTTGAATATGTGAGGGAGTAGAGGAAGAGAAAGCAAATTATTTTTTCATAAATATCCGTTACAGATTTTTTTGAATTTTTCTCTTTATTTACTCCATGCAGCCAACTGCCCTACTCTTCCTACTCTTTATATGCTATTTTATATGGATAGTAATAAAATACAAGAGAGAGAACAAACTGCACGTGGCAGATGGTAAAGGCGCACTTAATGTGCTACTGGGAAAACTGTTACAGAAATGAGGACTATTGAGGAGCATACACTGAAAAGTAGTACAATACACATAGGAGGACAAAGTTTTTCTGAATTGAGGAAGTGTGAATTTAGCCTAGCTCCAGATTAACCATGGTCCCAGAGTCACAATGTGTGTTAGCACTGTGCTGATTTCTAGAGGGAGGTCTTGCAGGGTTAGGGATCTGCAGTTAGAGACTTGGAAGAAGGTGGTGAACCATGAGAAACACATGCCACTGACCTATTTACCAACCCTCTCACTCCCTAGCTGCAGAAAATCTGGCAGTCAGATATGTTAGTCAGTTTTGTCATGATTCCTCCTCAACCCTTAGGACTCACCTTTAAAAAGGGAGACTGATATCCCTGCCAACTGGCGGCAGCTACCTGGGGTAAGGGCCAAGTTGCTGATAACCCACAATTTTCTCTGGTGGATGGATGTCTACTCCTGGACTCTACTTATGGACAGTGAGGAGAAATCTCTTGTTTTTCTTGTTTCTTTTGTGCTTTATCAATCTGTGACTGAATGTCTTCTGTCATTGTGATACTGTGTTATTGTGTAAGGACAACTCAGCTCTGATTTTAACTTCTGGTTTGGATCAGGAGAAAATGAGAATATAGGTAAGGCAGCTAAGGAAAGCTTTCATCAGGAGTAATGAAGTTATGGGGTGTTTTGTTCATATGTGGTTTGCCTGACATATGCAGTAAGTAATTTCCACTGAAATTGTGCTTGGATTAATTAATGACAATTTTATTTACTGTACACATTTTGAAGTTATAAGGGAAATTCATAGAAATTGAATCTGAATTTGTTCTCTTTCTTGACCTTTGCCTGTTTACATGATAAGCTCGTCAGAAAAGAGACTGTATTTTACTAAGTGTTTGTATGCAGTGTGACAGAGTGAGTCTCTGATCTCAAGTTGGACCTTAGACACTACTGTAATGCAAATAAAAAAATGTTTTTGCCAACAGAAAGCCTATATATATTTATATATCAGGATTTGTCTCTTATTTTTTATTCTTTCCTTTAGAAGTTTAGTGTTCTTTGCTATTCACTCAAATACTAAATATTTATCATCAATTCATATGAAAGTTGCTTTGATCTTCATGTAAATAAACAGGCTCTTTTTCTCCCATAGGACTCTTTCTTGAAAATTATTTCTTTCATCAAGTAGTTTGTCGCATCTCTGTGAACATCAATACTGTTTCCTTCAGAACTTCAAACAAATATTTCCTGCACGTTTACAGGAAACATTTTAAACACTATAAATGGCAACCTGCCTTGCATCTGATTCAACAGCTAGAGAGAGGCTTGGGCAACTGAGTGACACAGCCTGATATCATGGCAGATAAGTGTCACATATGCAATGTCTCTTCTATAATAATGTTAACGATCACACACATGCATAAACTGTACTTGTGTATATGTGTATACAAATGTGTATTTCTGTAAATATATGTATTTCTATACATTTACAGACATAAGAACTCTTTCCTTTATGCAGTCTAAATATTTAAATACTGATAGTATAAACCTTGTAACCATATTTTGCATTTAGTTACCAATAATGTCCCTGGAAAACCCCAAAACCCAATGACAACTCTAAGACTGTCATTCAAGTGCAGATTCCACATGGACAGGAGGGTAAGCAAAGATAAATGCAACAAATTGGGAAGAGAGGGAGGATAGAAAGCCCATGAAGATGGTAGTTTAACCCTATGAAGATTTCAGCACAAATTTGCAATTGATTCCCCTCCAAAACAGACTGTAATTTCTGAGGCCTCATCTGAAAGAAAGAAAAAAACCTATCAATCCTGCTCTGCCCCCCAGGAAAATATCCCACGCAAAACCCCTGTGGAACTGTCTGCTGCCCACCTGACAGATGAACATTTAGTATACTGGCAGGGATTTTACTTATAAAATCCACTCTTAAAGTTTGCCCGCTCTTTTTACAGAAGATTTTCACTGATATCATTCTACTGTAAAGTGCTCTTTATTTATTTTATTATCTCTGTAACCATGTGACCAGAATCTGGTCTTCACTGTCTAAAATGTGGTGTGTTAGGCAGGAAGGCATGGATGAGTCTATTCCTAGAAGACATAGTTTCAAAATGTGAGTATTTTCTGCAGAACTCTTTTGTTGAGACTCTGAGAAAGAAGAAATGGTTCAAGGAGTGATTCTTTTCCTTAGCCAGCTTCCTGCCATTAATTTGTATGACTGTCTTGTTCTCCTTGTCATCAAGTCTGCAAATTTTGACTTACCAGGAGGTCATTTTGGAAGTTTTCTGTAGACTTCCTGCTTTCTTTTAGAATAAACCAGCCATTTGGAAAGCTAAGCTTTACTGGATTTGAGCACTCTTTTTTGGACTTAGAAAACTCTGAAATAATCTTAATTTAATCAAACGGATGAGTTATAATATCTAGGAAATACTGCAACATGATTGTCTCTCTTTGTGATATTTACATTCTAACACAGTCCACAGCTAACGGTGTCCTGCTTCAGAGTTCTGTTTTGACAACACGATTCACACTGCAATTGTACGCTTCACCATCAGTCAAGACCCTGCTATGTAATTCTTACTTTGTTTAGTGATATGAATATTGAACAGCTAAGCTTTATTATCTTTGAGTGAAGGCATTCTTTATTCCTCCTGTCTTAAGACTCATTTAATATTCCAAATAAATACACAGCTTCCAGTAGGTACACAGTTGGCCTTTAGATAATCTTCAACCAAAGAGGTTAGGGAAACTCAAGCCTGTTTGACCCCATGGTACATTTGAATCTACAAACAGTTTCAGCACTTTCCAGTTTTTACTTGCAAGAAGTAGCTTGTCATTGTGCAAAAGGAAAAGTTGTCTCGTTCCTGAAAGAGTACACACATACATAGAATATGTACGGTTTGACAGCATTTACGTACTTAACCATCACGACTTAGATTAACCTTCTCTCTTTTTGTTCCTAGGATGTACAGGTAATGCTTGTATGTGATGGCCACTATTAACTGTCACTTTAATTTTGCTGTTCAAATGCTCTGTATTACCTAGACAATGAATGACTAATGCATTCTCAGAGCCTCAGGAAACGAAGTCAACCCTCAATAGACTGCAGTGCTATGGAGACAGGACCATTATCGGCTCCTAGATCTCAGTCCAGGAGTAAGACTTACATAAAGCTGAACAGGGAAAGTAATGTGCCAGAGTGCTAGATGTGCTAGTTCCAGACTAAAAGGCAGTAGAGAAGCTTACCATTTCTTGGATGATCTCTGCCTTCAAAACAGAGATTTGCATTCACTGTTATTTGGATCACCACTAAGTTGAGACAGGAGTGAGATGTAGGCAGGACTGCTGAGTGATAGGTGTAACACTTTGGTATGTAGATACATTGTTGAAAATCTGAAAATTTATTAGTGGGTGTTATAAAGATATCTTCCCTACAGCCAATTTGTATTTATAACCGTTGTCTCACTGAAACACTTAGAAATTTAGGCCATGGTGTCACTTACCAGCCCTGTGAATCATAAACTTTTGAGTTTTACTAGGAGCAGGACATAACTCTGGAAGAGATTTTGGATTGATCCAGGAAAATAATCCTAACCTTTTTATGACAGTGTAATTTATGGTCTTAACGTCCTCTTAGAGTCTACCTCATTGGTTTTAGTTAGAGAAAAAATAAAAATTGCCTCACTTTCTAGAGCTGTGAAAGTGTATAAGTGAAACTGCGTATCTATTAATTTGTCAGTTTACAATACCTCGTTTTAGAAGCAATACTGTTATGGGCCTGACATATTGGCATATTTGACATAAAGTTGAATGTCTGGAGTTGTTTCACCTTCCCTCTGATGAATGCTTTTTAAAAGCTATATCTGCTATTTGCTCATGTTGAAGTCTGTGGCTAAAAATGTGTGTCACTGATAATATTAACATGTAACCAAAGGTATTGTTATTGTTTGGATTCTAGCTGGTTAAATTTCAGGGAGGGTTTTGCAAATATTATGACTGAGCTGTACATTCTCTTTTGTCAAATGCACATTGTTCATATATTTACTATAAATACAAAACTGATGTAATGTTTCCTGAATTTTTGTCTTTTTAAAATGTGTTTGCACAGCTTTCCTTTTTCTGACACAGCATGCTTCTGCTGATCTGCAAGTGTGAGAACAGTTTCAGCCAGTAAAACAGTGAAGATTTACTTTTCAGAAAGACAGTGGGGTTCGGTTAATTTGTTGGGAGTCTTTAACTGAAAGACTAGTCTGATTTGTTTTTTTAAACTCTTCCTTGTAAAACAGTCTTTGTTAGGCAGTAAATCTCCAGGTAACCTGGTTTCTGAAGCCACTTAACTCAGAGCAATTACACTGATAGGCCAATGCTATCCCTCGGATAACTCTATTAAGATCAGTTGGATTACACCACCATTGGATTAAATTGTGGTGAATTAATTTATGGTGGATTAAATAATTCCATGTTATACTTTTGAAAAGATGCATCTCCCTCAACACGCTGGATTCAAGGAGTCCAAAAGAGCAACAGTTTCAAAAATACATTATGGCAGAGGGAATGAACCCCCACTTTTCAGCCTCCTATGTCCCTGCTATGCCCTCCTTCTCCTACTGCCTTCTCAGTGCCCTCCTTCCTCCTTCCCTCCTGCTGCTCTCAGCACAGAGAAGTAACTGGGTCAAGCCAGTGGGTCACTGACAACACAGTGTGCACCTTGCCACGTGATACCACGAGATATATAGGATTACATGCTTAAGTTTCTCAAAGCATGTTTTATAGGCCCCAATCAAAATCTAGTCTTAATGAGACAGTGGAAAGAGGCAGACAGTAAACATGTGCATATTCCAAATGTGAAGATACTTTTCAGCTATAGATTTAGGCTAAATGTTAGCAATATCTCTAAGCACAGCTATGCTGGATGGCCTTTCAAACAGAGAGTTCCTTTGTTCCCTGTGTTTGAAGAGAAAGAAAAGGCCCTACAAAGTCCAGCTGCTCATAGCTCAGGATCCTCCTACTAAAAAGGAAAGAGATCAAATCTTTCACATGCCATTTGGTATCAGTCACATCACGTTATGTAACACGACTGCCTTGTCACAACATAATGCGCTGGGGAGGAATGACAAAAGGCGTTTTTCACAGCTACATTTGAAGAAGCCACAACACTTCAAATGGGCAACTTAATATATTTTCTTGTTAAAAGATCTGCTATAAGCATAGGTTAAAAATGTACTCTTTCCCCACATCCATCTCTGGAAATACAAGTGTTCTTCAAAAATACCTGCATTATATAGATGAACATGATAAGACATAATATAACTTAATATATTTTCTTGTTAAAAGATCTGCTATAAGCATAGGTTAAAAATGTACTCTTTCCCCACATCCATCTCTGGAAATACAAGTGTTCTTCAAAAATACCTGCATTATATAGATGAACATGATAAGACATAACCTCTTTACATAGAGAAAAATGATTAAATGTAAGGTTAAGCAGGACAATGTAAAGTTATCCTGTCCTGATAACCAGGACATAGACTCAAGTTTGCTAATTTCCAGGTCAGAATTAAGGTGAAACAACATCAGGGATCCCTCAATTCACAAAGCACAACTGTATTTGTTAATAACAATATTGCCGTGATAAGAAAATGACTGTAGGGGCTCGCAACAGTATTGGCGTGGTAAGAAAATAATTTTAGGTGCTCGTAACACTATAGGCAAAAAAGCAAATCAACAGACCTGATGACATAACTATTTATGTTAGGAGATGGGAAAAGAAAGCAAGAAGGAAAGAAGAGCAAGAAAGCAAGAGAGAAAAAGAACAGAAGAAAGAAAGAAAGAAAGAAAGAAAGAAAGAAAGAAAGAGAGAAAGAAAGAGAAAGAAAGAAAGAAAGAAGGAAAGAAAGAAAGAAAGGACGAAAGGAAGAAAGAAAGGAAGAAAGAAAGAAAGAAAGAAAGAGAGAAAGAAAGAAAGAAAGAAAGAGAGAAAGAAAAAGAAAGAGAGAAAGAAAAAGAAAGAGAGAAAGGAAAAGAAAGAAAGAAATTGATCACCTGTCTTGGGTCCAGCATTGATCCAGCCAGCCCAGATGTCCAGTTCCTGGGGGTGCCACCATCCAGGACTTCAATTCATGCCCTTATATCAGCAGCCTCTGGATGGGCATTCAGACCCTTACGTTAATTAGATGTCATATGCAATCTGTGCTTCCAGAATCTTCTCGGAAATGGGTCAGAAGGCTGCCTTGCACAGTTTGCATCTCTAGAATCAGTTCAATCCTGACCAAACTTCTTCAGTGAATACTTGAGACATCAACTCTAATCCCACTAGACAGTCACAGTGTAGGTACATATGTCTTAGTTTCTATAGGCTCTTATAACAAGCAGAATGCAACATGCACAGTTACATGTGCTTGATATCTATGGATTAACTTCTGTGATTACTGTGATTTTGGTAGTCCCTAGTGAAACAACAGGTTTAATAGTTTTAGCACAAACAACCAATTTTCAGTAAATTATACACTTTTTATTGCCATCATGATGAAGTGAGAATACTTATGCCAGTGGGTATTTTCTCCCTCCCACAGTTTTGATAATGGTGACAACTTATTTTTCCTATACATCAGAAGCCACCTCCTGCCTGGTTTATGCAAAACCATTTTGCCCCTTCCTTTCCCTCACTTGCCCTCCCTACCTGTCCTTTGTGCTCTTCTCAGCTCTAACTCTGGCTGCCTTCCAGTAGGTTTAAAGTCTTCAGTAATGGCCTTTCTGTTAATCCAAGGCAATGCATATCACAGAAATCAGATGACAGCAGTAGGACTGTTGGTTGATTTGAGTTTCCATCAAGACTCCAAACACTTGAACATCTAGCGCCGATGTACTGAGGAGTGCCTGTACTTTGGCAGCTGCATGGTCTTGTCACCTTTGACTTATCTTCCCAGCAGTGTTGTGTCCTTTGCCATGCTGAACTGCCATTTCTGGAAATGTCACCTCCGCAAGCAGAGCAATTGTGGATATAACGTATCAGTGCCAAGAATGAATGATTCAGTAATTCACTGGTGCTTGAAAATGTCAGTTCTAGAAATACTCATGGTTTCTTAAAGTGTGGCTGTTGCTCAAGCATGCTAGGCCAGAAGGAAGAAACTCAAAATCTGAGAGAATGCTTAGCTTGTTATCTGCAGTCCTTTTAGGAAGTGCTTGTTTCTCTGTTGAAGCTCCTTTGCCTCTGACCCAGAGTGTCTGAGGGGATTAGGAAGTCCAATTGCACTAATTAGCAACATCATCTAATGATTCTGAAGGACGTGGGTTATATCTACTAGACTATGCTAATGCTAACTACGATCTTATGACTGTGCAGGATGGCCTCAATATTTTCATTGACATTTGACTTTATGGTATGAACTCAACACCTACTATTGGTCTGCAATACGATGGGATTCAGCCTTCTCTGGCTGTTCAAATTTGTAACAGTGTAAGTAAAAAAAAATCAGCTCATGTTGTAACAGTAAAAAGAAAATCTTGAGATTCTTAGATGTGACACCTCAGGAAAATGAGCTCTTAAGCTTACCAGACAAAAGCACATAAATTTCACACACCTTTGTCAAGGATGACATGAAAACTTCAAGTTTGATAGTCATGATAAAATATTTTATTGTTCTTTACATATGCTTGAGGTTGCAGAGGTAAAGGAAGAAATATCAATTAAAATTGACTTACAGAAATACTAATTTACATTTTCTCTCATGAAAGTGGGTTTGGGACAACTACTGTTTAAGTGGGTTCAGGATTATTTACTGCTGCTAAAAATGAAAGTATATTAATTCCAGTCCCTGGAACAGTCAATATCAAAACAATATTTTTCATTTTGGAGTAGGGAGAAACTAGAGAATTACTGGGAGCTCTCTATCCTTGTCTTCAATCGATATCTTGGCTTTAGAAATACACAAACCCCAAGAATACTTGAAACATAGCTTGTGCTTCTGGGCTTAAAGAATTTAAATAAGCTAAGTTTGAATTGTTAGAGGTTTTTTCATCACAAAGTTCATTAGATTGCAGGTAGGTTGTTTACAAGACTGAAACTCGTTGTTGAAGTAAATGATTCCAATAATATTAGATAAAATCTGCTCATTTATTTTACATTTCAACTAGTTTAAACTCAATGCTGATTTCATTTCCTTGAAACATATTTGAGATTCTTTCGTATTAAGAAAGTAGAATTTAAAGGGAAGATACTTTCTATGGTCAATTTTTAAACTTTTGGGATGACTGTTAAAAATAAAAATGTAGCAATAAACAATGTCTCCATATTTTCTCTCCAGCTAAAGAGAAGGAAAAAAAAGTCAATACTTGGCTGGAATCATGAGCAGCTTGTTGGCTGAGTAAATCAGTCAGAAGCCCTGCAGCTGGTCAGCTTCACCTCACCGATAAATGTCACAACTCACTGCTGTCAATATGAATTACCAGAAAAGGTTTCCTAGAAACTAGGGATGAAGGAGCTGTTTTCCATTGAATAAATTATACAGGCCAAAATAATACTGAAACAAGATTAGAATATGTTGGTCTGATTCACTAGGCAATTATTTAAGTGTATCCTGGGGGTAAGACAAGCCAAGGAAATAATGCAGGCCAGGTCACAGAACGCAGGAAATCTGTGACTTCAAGAGGTTAAGATGTATTAAGTCGCAAAGTGAGTTTTCTTCAGTTTTTAGCGCTAGGAAAGGTATCTGAGGAAGCATGAGCTTTCTATACCGAATGAAGGAAGACAAATAACATTTGAAGTTACTCTGGAAAGATTTCTTCCCAAATCACTCACAAGGTGCTTTGTGCATCTCCAGCAGACTTCCTCACGGGAGGGGGCAAAGGCAACTTCCCTGCACAGCTGGGCTCCCATGACCCCCACTCTGGGAGCAGGAAGCAGCAACTGAGAGCAGGGCTTTTGCATTGTCCCTTTGGGATGAAAGGAGGACTCTGAAAGCACACAATGAACGCAAATTAGTTTCAGTCACAGAGAATAAGAAGCACCGACCAATCTGTGAGCTGGCTGGGTGGTAAGCGCTCCTGACATTTGTTACCAGAAATAACAGTGAGTGGGTAGCTGCCTTAAAACAGGAAAGCACAGATTTTAATTGCTGCTTCTACACCTTGTCCTCATGTGTTGCGTGTTAAGCTGCACCCAGTTGTTGTCATTGGACCCGACAGGATGTTGACATGGTAACGTGTAATTTGGGACAAAACAATAAAATGGTAATAGCTAAAATAATGTTATTTTTATGTTCCTGCAAAGCACATGTCCATATTCTACCAGCAGGTGCTATACTGGTCAGAAAACAGAATCTCCTTTTCACAAAAAATCTGGACGCTGAAACTAAAGAAGAAGTTATGATCACAGAACCCCACCCCGCCCCAAGCCCCAACACAAAAACCTTTTTGCAAAAAGAAAGACTTTCCGAAAATGGAAATAGGATGTTTATATTAATTAAAATATTTAATTTAGCAATGATGAATTATTGTCACAAAGTAAAAATATATCAACAAATGATGAAATATTAGTGTCTTTTATTCTGAACAGAACTAACTAAAATATTCAATCACTTTGGATGTTTTTTTTTTACAGAGTTTAAGAATACTACAAATAATAAAATAATAAAAATAATAGTCAGAAGCATGATTTCTAAATGAAGAGTGTCGAATGTCTCAATGCAAAAATGTAAGAATGAAACATTACATCATCATAATTTTTTCAGAAAAGAATTCTTGGTGGCATCAACATGACTTTGTGAAACATTCTGATTTTGAGTGCCTTAAACAATAGAAAATGGTCCTGTCAAGTCTTTCAAGAAACTCTTTATTTGCTTATGTAAGAAATCATAATGCACTTAACATTTAATCCAGCATACCTACTTAATCCAGACATTTTCCTACAATATTCAAATTAACCCCCAAATCAGAAACAATATTTCCGCTTCATTAAAATAATGTCTTTTGACTTTATTCAAATGAATCAAGGCAATAATAAATTTTTAGACTTTCTTTCCAATTGAATTGAGTACCAAAATGGACGAGTACATTAGTTTGACTACGGTAAAATTTCATTTCTCAGTGGAAATATGTGTTCCAGCACTGCACAGGAGAAGATAACAAAACAAAGGATGCAAAAATAATGAGTAGTAAGGCAATTTGCTTCACAGTGTATCAGGTTTTGGTACACTTAAGCCATTTCCTTAATTATCTATTAGAACTATCTGGATACCACCTTCTTGACTGTGATATCACATGGAAATAAGGAAGATAAATTATAAACTAGAAATGAAAATAGCTTGTGCTTAGATTCTGAGACCTCACTGGGCATGCATTATTGCTACCAGTTCATTGGTTTTCTCTGTGATTTCTTGTAATCTGGTAGTCCAGTCAGAGCTGTAACACCAGCTGGTCCAGGCTGGCACCCTGGAGCCCCTGGCATACAGCCACTGCATATGTGTGTTCCCACTGAGCAACGCGGGCACTGGCATTCCTCAGCAGGCATCAGATTCCTTGTGGTTCTGCAACAGAGCGGGCTGGTACGGGTTGCCTGTCAGAGATACTGAAGAACAACAAATACCGAACTTTCCAGATCAACATAATCAATGTTGCACGGCCTGTAGAACACCAAAGCTTTTATCTCCACTGGGTTTTGCAGGCAGAAATGCAAGAACTCTACCTGCATACTTCACTGCCCATAAGGTGGTACCAGCCACTCAGCTCCTCCTTTTGAAATGAGTTTGCATCTACCATGATCTGATAATGCAAGATATTTAGAAAGGCATTGGCAACACCTCTGAGTTTTGAGCTTCCTTTGTGCTGTAAGGCAACCAGACCATACCTGTTAATCTTTCTCAGTATCTGGCATGTGTATAAAACACACTACAGAGCTATAAGGCTAGACAAGCTGTATATTGTTGAGTAGGTTACGTCAGATATCCACTATTGGAGAACTGCAACCGAAATGCAATGCTTTATCCAGGTTTATTCAGCTTTTTTGGAAGCATACCATGAATCCAGGAATATATAATCTCAGTCTGAAATCAGGAATATATAATGTTTTTGCAGCGTTGGGTAACATCTAATGTGATACTACATCAAGAAAAACTAAGAGTAATCAGTAGAGAAAGTATATGGTTTTTTTCATTATATGCTTAAGCTTCCTTTATCTTTATTCTGCTCTTTCTCCAGCAAAACTCTTATTCCTGCATGTGCATTAATATAATATCATAACTGGTTTGAGAAATCCTTACTCCAGTCATTACTTTGTTGGGAAATCTATGTTTTATGGGAGTCAAGGACATTTCCCAGCATCGCAGAGGACAAGGATACCTCTTTCTGGACAGATATGGCTACAAGGTGCATCTCCTGACATTGTAAACCAGCTCAGGAGACACCCTACCAGAGACTGTGTGTGGGAAGAGCATTTATAAACTCAGAGTGTACACTGACACTTTGGTGGTCATGCGAGGAATTTATCTGTGAGGACAAGCATTACTGATATTCAGTTCTAAATATCTATTTGTTTAAAAGTAAGGTGTATTCACTTAGTTTTATAATAATGAAAGTCAGTTCAGGAACTTTTGAAAAGTGTATTCTCAAAAAATCTTCTCCATATATTCCTCTTTAATCCTAGAATTACTTTTAGCTCCTTCAAAAGAAGCCTCATTACTAAAGACAATTGTATTGAAAAAACAGTTAGAATTAGAATAATCCACTTCCAAAAAATGAACATGCTTGAAATCATTTATCAAAACACATCTTATCATGACTGTTATTAGAAGTGTATTTGATTTGATAAATCTCATCTGTATTTATGTTTTTAAATTACTCATGGCTGGTAAAATTCCTGAATGTATAAATTTTCAAAAATATTTTAGCTGTCTTCAGGATTTAAGTGGTTTTCAAATAAATCACAATGAATATTCTGCAAATACTTGACATGAGCTGTGTAAACCACAATATGTGGAATATACAAATACAAGTACAACTGTAAGTAGTACAGTTTCATAAACAATTGCAATAACTTTGATCAACTTTCATATTTTAAAACTAAATTTTTTTTTCCAAAAATATTTATATTCATTAGATTATAAACTACCTTATTTTTTACTAAAACAAAGGGTGTCATTTTAACTCTCTTCCTGCACCAACACAGAACAAAAAGTAAAGAAAGAAAAGTGAAAAAATAGAAGATTTTCCTAATGAGTCTCATAACCTTGAAGATAAATGATGGAAATACCATTTTTTTGGCTCGGTAAAAATAGTTTTGTGAACATTGTAGAGCTTTGTCTCACTTCTGATTGGTGGCTTATAAATTGGCTATCACCAAGGCAGACTTCAGATCTAAGGTGGTAACACTGAATGAGATATAAAGCTCAGACAAGAAAGAGACTCTTCCCTGTTGGGACATGGCTAGTGTTATCAGGAGCTGTGGAGGATGAAGAAACGCAGTAGAGACAGACAGGAGCCAAGCAGTAAATTGACCCACTCAACTCCTTGCTGGAACTCTCCCAAAGAGCTTTTATTTTATACGATAAACACCTCTATCGCTCACTTGAAGGTCAAATAACAGACAATGTCTCACCACTTTAGAGCCCCTCAGTATTTAAGAATTTCCAGGTTATATTATCTTTTCCTTTTCCCTTCACATCATCAGCTTTTAGCAGACACAGCCATGAGAAAACTGTGGCTACAAATAACAGTTTATAACAGTCCATAGATAGTCCATTCTTACAAATTTCAATCTAACACTGCAGGCAATAAATCAATGTTTTGCCCTTATATAGCATCATTTATCAGCAATGTCAAAGTTCCACGGCAACATTAGCCTCCTGTAAAGAGGAGTTTAAACCCCTAGGGATGCTCTTGGGATATGCCAAGGACAACATTCATGGAATTGACTTTACATGAAATAAAAAACAAACTTAGATTCTCACCTTCTCTCACTCCTTTTTCAGGGTGACATGCATCACTTGAAGAACAGAAAGTGAACAACCTTCATGTATCTTAAGTGAGAAAAAAGTTTCCTTATGTATTTCCTTACAGGACAGCCAACTAGCAGGCAGAACAATTACACTTTTGAAGTGAGAATTAGTATTTATATGTAAATCACCAAGATAATGCCTGAATCTGATGTAGACTAGAAGTCACAATCTCGAGTCTTTGGACAGCAGTTATATCTCACTTCCCCATTATCCTATCCCGTCATGTGCTGTGTCTAATATAGAAGAGAGACGGGGTATGATAAAAGGGAAGTATTGCTTTCGACCAGCTGCTCTTAAGACATGAATAAGACCACTGAGGATATTCTCAGGACAGTAAGAAATACAGAGCTAGTGTGTGGCACCTCTCTTCCAGGGACCACTGTAAAAGTAGAGATTTCCAACTACAGACTGGAGAAGAAGAGGGACTGGTTTGCTGAAGGCCATTCAAGAATCACACCACTCATTCAAGGCTCCAACAATGGGACTGCACTGCCTTCCACATTACATTACCGTTATGTTCACCAAAACATACAAATGTTCTAAGTGCTAAAGATACAAATTTGTAAGAACTACAACTACATTAGCACAGTAAGAGTTCCCTAGACTCATAAATACTAAATACTACACATCATTGCTTTGCGCATGTGTGAAATGAGAAGATACTTCAGTAAGTGTCTCTTGTTAGTTATCTCCGACACTTTCAAATGAATAACCATTTATTTAATGTACTAGGCCTGAAGGAAAGAAAATCTCAGTGTTACAAGAAAAATCCCATAATCATGCCTTGTAAGTTTTACTTACTCATTATAACTTATTAGATTTTTATATATATTTTTAATAGAATATTATCTTGGCACTATGAGAACAAGGTTAGATTGAATAACAAGTAAAAATACATACTCCTTACAACAGAATGCAACAGAAGGTGTTGAAAGGGAGAAATAAGATGAGTACTTGCTTGCAGGTTTGTCTGTGTTCAGTTTTTCAGTAGCAGTTCCTTCACAAATGTGAAGTGTCCCTAAAAGAGGTCACTGATACAGTGCACCTCCACCCACCTTGTCATCTGAACTATTTGTAACCTAACACACAGCACTGGAAGTGCGTTTGACCGTTACAGTGCATCTTCCCCTCCCTCTCAATCTCCCACCAACAATGCAATAGGTTAACCAAAGCTGCAGTCTATTAATCTTACTTAGTCTCTCAGCTGCCTGCCTGCTGTTCTGAGCTACAGGGTTAAACATGTAATCTGGGTGTGTTTGATGTATTCAACTTTAGGAACCTGGTCTGGATTCTTCTTAATTGTTCCTTCGGCAATACTACCAGTGATAAGAAGCATACGTGGCCTTCCAGTCAAGTTAGAAGAAATTGGTGAATGATCAATTTATGAAAAGTTATTTTGTGTCACTGCTAATATGAAAAAACTCATTAGTGTTCTAATAATGCTCTTAAAATACTTTTTTTTTTTTTTTTTTTTTTTAAGAACATAGTTGTAGAATACCCTGTCAGACATGCAAGGAGAGATTTCTGCTAAGAGAAATGGGATGCAGATTCTACTGGCAGAGAAAGACGCCATTTCAGCTGACACAGTGTAGCATTTGCCAATGGATCATGAGGGTCCTGGGCATGGAAACAGTTGCAGTAAAGTGCAATATACACATATTGTCCAGCTAATGAATAGATGGAGGGATCTATATCTGCCCTTGTATCAATCCTGCCTTTGATTGATTAGCATCTCAAAGTTGCCACTTCATGAATTTCACAGTTAGGTATTTAACTTGTTCTTTGGATGTGCTGTTAAGTTTCTTGCTGATGTTACTGTAGATGTTGTTCCTCTAGTTTCCACTTGTGAGGGAAGTGTCTTGCCCTTGATTCAGGTAAGGAATCTTAGATTTCAGAGAAACTATTTCTGGGAGCAGGAATCAGCCCTAGAGAAGGTAAAAGTGAACATGCTTTCTGTTAGCTTTGAGTTTGCATTTACACTCTTGTGACAAAAAGACCTTTTCTGTTTTCATGGCTCTTTTCCTGCTTTTTTCAAAATTTCCTTTTCCAGATGGCATATCAACACTCTTAAGTGATCAACCTTTTTCTCTCTTGACTGATATTTTCAGGGCAATTTGTGCAAAGTGTGGCTCACTGTGGACTTGTTGTATGAGGGTATAAAATTATCCCACTGATGATTTCTTTATGTTTGTATTCCTGGAAAAAAAATAAAAGCTGCTTTGAGAAAAGGACACACTGTGTGAAAATGATCCTGATTAAAATTTTCTGGAATTTTGGATTAATTTGGTGTTAGACCCCATTCCTTTGTCCACCTTGGCATACTTCCTTTTCTGTTACTTTATTGTTTCAGAAAAAGAGAATATCAGTTTTAACCCCGGCTTCTCCTCCATCCATCATAGTCTTAACTCCTACCTTGTACATTCACTGCTTGAACCATTGTTTCTACACAGTGCTCCTTGAGTCTGAATGACTTTCAGCATTATTTTTTTGTTTAAAATCAGACAGGATTCCTCCTGTCCTGTAGAAATGACAGTCTTTAGAGACTGGAAGGTTCCTGTTTCTGTTAAAAGAACTAGGAAGGAACTGAAGTTATTATTTGTGCTCAGTGTAATCCACCTGCAGCTGATTTTTCGAAGTAATGGTATCCTCGTACCTCAGATAACATGCTAACAAAGCACAGAGGAAGAAATAAGAAAACACTTCTGCTTAAACATGCACACACACACAGAAACCTATCACAGTAACAGAAAAAGAGGGTCAAGGTTTAGGATCAATCTGCTGGACCTATAATAGACACTCTCTGTTAACACCTCCTTCCCCTAAAAAAAAGGGGAAGAGAAAGGGAATAAAGGAGAGACACTTCTGGATCACTGTTGGCCCCCCTCCCAATGAGAAAGGGTACAGGTACAGGACCTTACAATTGTCTTCAAGAGTTCCTTATTGGCCCATTCCTCCAGTCTGTTTAGGTCTCTCTGAGAGGCAATTCTGCCCTCGAGCACATTGACTGCAGCTCCCAGTTTGATGCTATCTGCAAACTCGTTGTAATTATTACAGTCACAATTTCTGTGACTTCTTGGATAAATTATCTAACTCTTCTTGCATATACTAATGAAAAGGTGAATAAGAAAAATGCCAAAATGATATTAACATAATATATTAACTAAAGAAATGGAGTCATGTTCAGAAAGTCCAGCATAATTCCCTCTTTCTTCATCAAAACTGAAAAATGAATGACAGTAACTGCAGATGTTCTTAATGTGAGTGCGAGTGCAACATATGATCACTCTCTTTGACTTTAGAAGCACTTCCTATATTTCAGGTACTATTCTGACACTCTTTTTGAAAGGGGGAAAATGTGTTTTGGTATCTGTCAAACCGACTTTATTCATGGTACCAAATTGAATATTCACAGTCACAAGATCTTTTCATCCTCTTCTCATATCAGAATTGAAATACGAACTGTTTTAATCACAAATACTACAGCATACAGTGATTTTTTTCCTGATTCCTGTGACTGAAGCTTAATAGGATGCCAGAAAACTTCCTAGTTTTCATTTAAAGAATGCACAGTTTTCTGGTTTCCAGAGTTAGGAAAAGAATTCCTGAAAACAGATGAGATAGTTCACAGAGAGGAAGATGCAAAAGGATGGATGAGCATTTCACCTTTATTTAACCTAATGATTTTTAGGTCAGTGATTAAACCTCTTTTGGGTTGACTCATGAATTCTGAAAGCTTGAAGTTAGCAACACTGACACAGACAGAAATGTCTATCACCAGCTTTCCTGAGATGAATGGAAAGGAAGCTACCATTTAAAGTCTCCTGCAATTTCAATTAGACATCTCTGGTGGGGTAATTCCTCCAGAATATTTTTGCAAACACAAAATGTTGCAGTTTTTTATGTGTATTTTCAAGTCATCTAATCATAGCATTATCAGCTACATAGTAGATTTTTAAATCCTTACATGTAGTTAATTAAAGTCTGCTGTAAACTGCCTGGTTTTATACTTAGTCCTGTGTTCAGTGTTTTCAAGCTAGATGCCTAAGGGTGTAACTTCTGAGATTTTTGTAGTTCTGCCCAGCTCATGCACAACCTGCATCTTCCACATGTTCTGAGGAAACCAGAAAGATCTTAAAGAAAACTTGCTGACCTTGTATTCTATATTTTAAGATCTTTAGAAGCTTTTAAAGTACCATGCAACATATGCATGAAAATATAACCACAAAATGTGATTAGACTCATTGTAACAAATTCCTAACACTATTTATCATCCAGGATAACCCACCACCATTCCCATGAAGTTGTTACATTTCCTACTATGAGGAAAGATAAACTGTTTTTCTACTGGAAGAACTATTCCAAGTTGAAAGCTTACTGGATGTGAAATTTACAAAAGGATTCACTTAAAATAATATAAAAATAATGAGTAAGGTCTACTTATGCAGAAGATTGAAACATTAAAAAAAGATAATAACCCTGGATAAAACCCAGGGCCTACTGAATATATTACCCATTTTCTTAGCACAGTGAGTGACAAATCCTGTATGAAAGACGTAGAGATACTAAATATATGGTAAACCTCCTTCTGACACATCTTACTGGGTTCTAGCATGGAACAGCTTAAGGAGTTTTGAGAATTAAAAAAACATGAAAATCATTCTCTGAAGAAAACATTCCTTCGTCTTTACTATTTCGTATTCATTGTGGGCCTCTTTATAAATGCAGGAAGCACTCAAAAATCCCAGGGGTACGCTAAACAATCCTACTGCCCATCCTAATTACAAAATTGGATTCTGCTGCTTTCCTGGTTATGAAGCTACAGTGCTTATTTTATAAGGACTGCTTTGGGGATTGCATTTAAATATATTACTTTCACAGAATGTTCTTCGTTCCTCATTTTCTTCTTGTTTCTGATAGTGCTCTTGATTTGCCTGATCATGTCTTGAATTTTAAGGGGATGCACTATTAGTCATGAGAGACAGGCACTGCGGTAAATTTGTTGGATGCTATTTGATTTGGAATCTACAGTGTGACAATCTTGTTAAGCACATGGGTAGTCATAGGCAACACTTTAAATAAGATTTTAAAGCTAAACTCTTCTTGATGGTAAAAGAGAAGTGGAAATAGTGCACTTGTTTGTTCTCACATCCTTGGGCTTTGTATTAGATTAATTATTAACACAAGTTGGGCAAGTTCAGAAGTTTAACTTTCAAGTAGCTTTTAAATGATATCTGCTGTTCCTAGGTTTTAAGGCCTCAGGCTAAGTTGTAATGCAGTCTGACAGAAGATCAGGACAATACACTTTCTTCTAGTTCCTACATGCTATGCTACAGATACTGAATATCTGCATCAGTGTACCCTTACCACAGGGTCATCTTTTCTAAAGCTTTAAGTCGTGAAGCTGAAAGACCTTTTTTTTTTTTGCCCTTGTGCATTCATATCTGGTATATCTTCTCCTTCAGTGTCAGGCAGGCTGGTTGACTGACACCTTACCTAGCTAACTGATAGCCCTCTCTTCTCCCACAGCATGCTCACTCTCAAGAAGAGAAAGAAGCTTTTCACGCATCACTTATCTACCGAATAAATGGCTGACTAGGCAAAGAAAAGACCTGAATTCTCCAAGAAACAGCACTAAAACCTTTTCTCTGGTGCCCCAAGCCACCAAAAGGATACAAACATGACTTGATTATAGGGTCACTACTCTGCTTTCAGCACCTGCTGTGGTGCTGGGCTGGGGAACCTGAGCCTGAAGCCAACGGTAGGACATTGTTATGGCCAGTGGACTTTGAACTATTGTGTCTCTTCTTTGCTTCCCTGCCTTCTGAAGTGTGTAACAAAGATGCTTCATGACATAAGAAGGAACTGCAAGTGAAGCTGGTCTGAGGTACCTTTCATTGGCACCAATACCTGAACAGGACCCTGGCTAACCTGGGAAGCAGGAATTACAAAGGCTGCACTTGCTTACGTTTGTGCCCCCTTTTCTATATTGACTTCATGCTTGGAAGCAAGTGTGACTACAAACGTGACATTTGAAAGAAAGCAGGACTTCAGAAAGTAATTTTACTAGGTTGATATACATGGAAAAATCTTTTTTTACTGTGTAGTGTGAAAATTGTTTACATGCCATAAGGTCATACTTTTGAACACCACTAAAATTTCCTTTTTCCTTTCCTCATTTTTATGGTAATGATGAATTTTATGGGAAGGCCACAAGGCAAAACAAAAGAAAAGTAAAGCTAGATGAGCTACTGTTATACATGGAGGTTCATATCTGACCAGATGAGACTAATGAAGACCAGATGAGACTAATGAACCTGCTTGTGACTCATGTATTAGTCTCCCTAGCTACCCAGAAGTGAAATGTCATGTGCCTCAACTTATCCTTTATTGTTTTTAACTTGTCACCTATCTTTGGAAAGGACAGAGAATCAATGTTATTCTATCAGACTCTACCTTTTGTTTTATGACTGTGAACCCTGGATAGTCTAGTCTTTGAGGAAACAGTCAACAGATGAGAACATTACTTCTGGGTCTAAGGAAAAAATGACATACAGAGAGTAATTAAAAACTAGAGTGAAAACGTAAGTCATTACTGAAACAGGAAAGCTGATATGCTAGAATTTTGAATAGTGAAGAAAAAGTAGAAATACTAATATAATGAATCTTCTTTCTTCAATAAATCCACAATTAGCAGTTGGTTAGGGAGCTTCAGCAAACTGATGTCTTTAATTCTAATGGCTTTCTGTTGGGTTTGCCTGTAGGTTCACAGTGAACGCTGGAAAATACAGAGTCATACAGAAACATAAATACACAAATGTGCATAGACCAAACATCTACACACAGTGAAAACTGTCATTCTTGCAAGCATGAGAACAAGAGAGCTTCCAAACTGATAAGATGAAAACTGCCACCAAAGCTCTGCTTTGTGGCTTGGGCTGGGCTGGAAGAGAAAGGTGGCTTCTGTGTATATGACGAGGTGGAGAACACTTGAAGAGAACGACTAGGACAGTAGGAATGAAGTGAGGAAGAATACAAATAAGATCTTAAAGGAATTTGTGAAAGTGGATTTTTTCATTCCTTGTGAGCATCAGCATTGCCAAAGGGAAGAACAATTAAAAGGAGGCTTGTACTGAGTGCCAAAAAAATAATTTCTAAGGGCTTTTCCTTTTTTTTTTTTTTTTTGTTGAGCATAGGAAAATGAATTAAATGATACAAACCTTAGGCTCATGAGCTTCCAAAGTTTATTAATTTTTTTGTAAAGACAGGCTTGCTTTGCCAAAGCAAGCTTTCACAGCTTTTTCTAAACCACCCCAGGCAGCAAGAAACCACAAATTATACCAAAATAATAAAGAAATATATCATAAATTAAACCAAAACTATAGTGGTAAAAATCACAAATAAAATTCAGAATGAAAGCTCTTTGATGGAGGAACTGTAATGCAGACAAGTAATGGAATTTCTGTTTTTGTGTTTGCATCATTAATTTGTAATAAAACATGAATTAGAAGCAGTTTTCTAAAAGTGTCTTCCCCTCTGTTTTGCAATATGGGACTTATTAGGGAATGTAATCTGTCAAATGCTTTCTTTTTAAAGACCTGCTGCTTCTGGCTTGCATTTGAAGTAAGAGTAATTTGTGAAGAACTGCTATGCAGTCTACATGCATACTGTTATTTTTGTGATTTTTCCCCCCTGCTGTCCTATTCCATTTAACAAACCAGTGCACTGTCTTTTATATTTGCAGAATAAAGCTGTGATGAGAATAGACAAGCTGAATGTACCAGAAGAGACCCTGGTGAAGGAGCAGAGATCAGTAATACCAGAAATGAGACTGTGTTGTTCTGATAACAAAAAGAAAGTTTTTTTTAGTTGTTCTGCCATTGATGTATAGGCAGTAGACCAGAGAAGTAAGCTCCATTTGCATTATCCGATAGGAAGGATGCAAACCCAGTGGTTGAGACTTTCTGTCATCATGAAGAGAGTGGACTGCTAAACTAAAGGAGGTCAGCAGGCACAATCAGGTCCTTTTTTTCCCATTGCCCAGTCAAACCACACCATGAGAGTTTCGAAACTCTCAGTAAAAGTGGCATTTGCATTGTTCAAGGTGAAACTTCCAATATCATCATTATTTCCCCTTTTCTGCCTTCCTTGTTATGTTACTACATCATTAATCCTCTCCCCAAAGCATTTGAAAGCCAACTGGAGTAAGTCACATGAAGTATTGCACACTGCATGGTGTGTCTGAGGAATTCACTACTCTCTACTTCATTGTGACTAACACTTTATCACAAAATTCCTGTTATAAGCATCCTTTTCTGACCCTCCAAAAGTAATCAGAAAGATTTGTACACTCCCATTAGATCTACATGAAGGGAAATAACAGCATCAGAGGTGAATTATGGGGGGCAAGAGGAATAGAATGAGAAAGTGCTGGTTTCATTAGTGCCTTCTTGTAAAAAGAGAAAGGCCACTATATACCATTGTTAACACAGAAATAGACATGGAATGATGCCATACATCAAATGGCATTACTTACGTCTACTTAGGAACAATGCTACTAATAAAATAAACCTGAAAAAACCCCTTTTATGGGTTATTCAGATAACAAGGCCTGTTTCACTGAAGCTTAAGAAAGAAGAGAGAGTGAAAGGCTTTTTTTAGGAAAAAGAGATTGAGAATGATGCCTTACTTGTATTCACAAGGCAGCAGAGCAATGACTTGATATGGAAAGTGTTTCATCTGGAACAGATCTTTTTCGGAAAAGCAAAGACTTTTAATTGCACTGTAGAATCTATAGAAAGAGCAGGAAAATTTAAGGGAGCGTCTCCACACTAAAAAAGTGACTTAAAGAAAGAACAAACAGGAAAAGGATTTAAAGATTTACCTATTTTTTTAATCTTTGTCTATTCAGGCTACTATTCTCAAAACTGAAGGCCCATGATTATGACCTCCCCATCCTTTTGTGTTAATGACTGTTCAGACTAATTTGAATTGTGCTGCTTAGCAAGTAACACCAGTGTGATATACCCTTATTTGCTACATGGTCACCAGTGGAGCTCTCTCTGCTTCTGCCTCCAGCTTTTCCCCTCAGTCCTCAAAAGATATATTCATTTGTACCCATTTATACACCCTGAAATTAATCTTGGTATCTGCTCTGTTTAACTCTCTAAAGAGTTAAATTTTCTGAAGAAAAACATTGAGATTATTAAAACAGTTTCTTATAAAAATTATTCACAAAAAATGGGACCTATTGTAAAATGTAAGGATTAATTTATTAATCAGAGCTTTCTGAACTCTCACATTAAGCAGCTTTGTTATGCTAATTCCCTTATAAATGAATAATGGACTTATTCTCCTATTATTGCCTATCATTTTAAAAGGCCCATTTAAAAAATGAAGATGTCCTTTTCACTTGAAAATTATTATGTGTTTTATGGCACACCTTTTTTAAAAATGAGTATTTGCTCCCTATACCCTTCTGTTCCCCACCTTTGCCCAGCTTGTGCTCATCAGTCAATGTTCAAATCAAACACAGCCATAACCGTTTGTGATAGAGGTGCATAATGTGTGGAAAGAAAGCATGATGGAGACAACAAGCTTTAAAAACAGAGACCCAAATCTACAAAGCTATTTACTTTTCATGTATCTGTGGATGTAGCCTTAGCTCCTACAGACATTTAAAATCAAATTCTGCTGTGAATAATGGCATAAAAGAAGAAAGCCAAGATAGTGCAGCTGTAGAAAGCCACCAAATTCCATCATAGCATAGACTTTACATTAAAAAGAAAAAAAGTTCTTCATTAGAAGAGCTTAGTTTTACCATAGACTTTCCATGTGGACTTGGAGAGTTCATCTGCTCTTGCTTGTGTATGTACATGCTGTCAGTCAAGTGCTAGCTTCAGGTCCAAACCCACCCAGCAGTTAAATTTGCATCATCAGGTCTATTATACTGAGTTCTGGTGCTTTCTAAGGCAAAGCCCAGGCTAGATTGGTGCCTTGATATGTGTTTTCTCCTGTGCACTATGCAGAGATTGGAGAGAAGTGAGGGAACAGGGGAAACAGGGTTACGCACACTGCAAACAGCTGGCAAGGAGACACGCTGACATTACTGTGGCATAACCACACAGTAAGTATTCCTAGTCTGACAATGTGCACCTTTGGTTGATGAACACAAGTTCCCTCAGTCTCGGGTCACTGCTAATATGACTTCTAGGGGGAAAAAACTGCCATTTACTATAACCCAGAACAGCCTAGCCTATTCACCTTTTCCTTGCACTCTTGTGGACATATCACATCATTAGGCCAAAATGGCCTGAGGTCCTAAAGGGTCTCTGGCATCACCTCCTGCAAAGGCAGAAGGGACTGATGTGCAACTTAAATTAAGACTGAGCTCAGGCTGCCTGTACTGCAAGTAACAGTAATTGCATCTCCTCTAGATCTTGCAACTCAGAAAAGTACTTCTGCTTACATGAGGCCCAGCAATCAGCACTGTGGATGAAATCAGATTTGGCTTCTTTAGACCTGTTTTGGGGGACAAAGAAAGAAGTCTAGTAGAATGGACATTGTCTTGTGTCTCATTTCCTTATCAGAAAGAGAAATAATGTTTGCTTTGTTCTCCATTCACAGACAGGGCTGTCTGTAAACTCTTCTGAAGTAGAGGTGCTTCTTGTAATCATGGAATCATAGAATGTTTTGAGTTGGAAGGGACTTTTAAAGGTCATATAGTCCAACACCACTGAAGTAAGCAGGGACATTTTTAATTAGATCTGGTTGCTCACAGCCTNTCACAAGTTGTAGGGAAAGCAACATGTGTTACACATAGCTTAGGTCTATATTACTAAGCCCTCTTTAAATACTGAAAAACTGAAATAAGGTCTCCCTGGAGCCTTTCATTTTCCAGGCTCAACAAACCCAGCTCCCTCAACCTGTCCTCATAGGAGAAGTGTTCCAGCCCTCTGATACCTCAGTGGCCCTCCTCTGGGCCCCCTCCAAAAGGTCTATGGCTGTCTTGTGCTCTGGACTCCAGAGCTGGACACAGCACTCCAGGTGAGGTCTTACCAGAGTGGAGTAGAGGGGCAGAATCACCTCCCTTGACCTGCAGGTCAAATTTATTTTGATGCAACCCAGGACATGGTTGGCCTTCTGGGCTGTGAGTACACATTGCTGGTTCATGTCCTGCTTTTCATCCACCAGTACACCCAGGTCCTTCACCACAGGGCTGCTCTCAATCCCTTCATCTCCCAACTTGTACTGATACCAGAGGTGGCCCCAACCCATGTGCAAGGCCTTCATTTGGCCTGGTTGGACTTCCTGAGGTTCACATGGACCTACTTCTCAAGTTTGTCCAGGTCCCTCTAAATGGCATCCCGTCTCTCCAGCATGTCAGCTGCACTGCTCAGTTTAGTGTCATCTGCAAATGTTCTAAAAGTGCACTCAATCCGACCATCTATGTAATTGATGAAGATATTGAACAGCACTTGTCCCAGTACAATGCCCTGAGGAACTTGTCACATCAAGCCGTTGACCACTACCCCTTGGGTGTGACCATCCAACCAGTTCCTTATCCACTGAACAGTCTACCCACCAAATCCATCTCTCTTCAATTTAGAGAGAAGAATGTTGCGGGGGACTGTGTGAAAAGCCTTACAGAAGTCCCGATAGACAACATCCACTGCTCTTCCCTTGTCCACTGATGTAGTCACTCCACCACAGAAGGTCATTAGGTTTTCAGGCAGAACTTTCCCTTGGTGTCCTCCTTGGCATAGCTTCTAGGAGGATCTGTTCCATGATCTTCCCAGGCACAGAGGTGAGGCTGACAGGTCAGTAGTTCCCATGGTCCTCTTTTATACCCTTTTTAAAAATGGTTGCAATGTTTCCCTTTTTCCAGTCACCAGAGAACTCACCTGACTGCCATGACTCTTGGCAGAGTCAGGAGAGTGGCTTGGCAACTACACCAGTCAATTCCATCAGGACTCTGGGATGCATCTCGTCAGGTCCCATAGACTTACGTATGTTCAGGCTCCTCAGGTGGTCACAAACCTGACCTCTTACAGTGGGAGGGACTTTGCTCCCTCAGTCCTCATCTTGTGGTCCATCCAGTCAGGATATGTGGGAAGAAAGTTTGCCAGTGAAAACTGAGGCAAAAAATTGTTTTAGTACCTCAGCCTTCTCCTTGTCTGTTGTTGCCAGCTTGTCAGTCTCACTCATCAGGAGGGATACGCTTTCTTTGAGCTTCCTTTTCTGGCTAACATACCTCTAGAAACTCTTCTTATTATTCTTCCTTGGACTCCTTGGACTTCCTGACCACATCCCTACGTAACCGGCCAGCTTATCTATACTCTTCCAAGGATACTATCCCTGATTCCACTGCCTATGTGTTTCCTTCTTGCCTTTCAGTTTGACCAGCAAGTCTTCACTCAGCCATGTTGGTCTCTTGCCTTCCTTACCTGACTTTGTACACCTGGGGATAGAGAGCTTTTCCTCTCTGTGGATGTGGATGCTTGGTTCCTACCATAAGATCTTTAAATGTTAACACAAAAGCATTTTGTTTTATTAGCAGCTCTCTTTTTAAAGGTCAGTTAAACTAACATGGGTTGAAGGAAGAACAGTGTATTCTAATTCTAACATATCAGGAGATGAATACGGAGATACGTTTAGACCTCTTTTCAGATTCCTACCCTGTAGGCCCCATAATCTGCTGTGCTGTTGATATAAAAACAGTTTTTTTGCATAGAATTGAACACACAGTCATGACTTTCAATATCATGCATTGTAATAAAAATGTAAATGCTTCGATAGATGATTCTGTAGTAGCCCAATTTTAAATAACAGATCTGTTTTTGCTTAAGAAATAGTTTTCCTAAGAGCAATCAAACTCTACTTGATTTTCCAGTTCAGCTGTTCTGTTGTTTTTGTACCTGTGAACTATTAGACCCTTAGGGCTGAAAGAATAGCAAAGTCAGTGCACCTTTGGCTTGGCTGTGGCAGAAATGTGAACAGTTCATCCTCAGTTAGATGTTCTTAAAGTAAGTTAAAACATAGAATAAATAGGGATAGCTCAGAGCAGAGTACACATTGTACCTTGTTTTGGTTGACGGGCTATGATCCATAATGACAAGCAGTTAAGTGGTTAAGGCTTAGAGAAAATTAGACTCAGAAGAATACGGCTCTTTTCTGAACTCCAGTGCTGCTTAGGCACTCTGTGCTTCACCTACCATTTGGGTAATGAAAAAGTATGACAGAGCTTATAGGGGTTGGAGTTGAGACCCTTATTGTAACATAAATACCCCGATTTTATGTGAGCTCTCAGTGTGACTTCCAATAACTGGGTCTGAGAAATTTCCCTGAGTTACTAAATGAGTGTATGACGGCTTTGCTACCTTATTGGTGTGTTTTGAGGACAAATGTATTAAAATCAGGTGGTTTTAAACCATAATGATTGTATAGGAAAGGATACTTGTGTATCAGGTATTTTTTGTTTCCTCTAGCCTTGTTTCCACAAACATATCAGTGTATGAGTAATGGGCAGCAGAAGAAAAACCAAAGGAGGCTCAGTTTTAATTTCTAGCTTAGTCTTCTGGGTGAACAAAAAAAAAATAATGTCCTTTTAAACCAAAATAGAAGTTCTCATACCAATTCTAATTCAAAGTGACAGGGTTTGCCTGCTATTAGGAAAAGACAGATCTTTGGAAAATAAGCATAGCTCCTCACTTGAGCGTGGGAGAGTCTAACAGACTCTGGAGAAGTTTACTTTGTTTCCTTTGCATGTCTAATCAAGATGCGATTCACGGGACCAAACATATGTACAATAGATTCCTCATAGAGCAGACTAAGCAATAGATACCTTCAGAAAATCAGGAGAGAGAAGAGGGAAGGAGTTCAGAGCACTAAACTACAAGCCAAAGTAGATGCCATGGCCATTTCCCTTCACTTTCATTGATGTTAGCTGTCACTTAGAGCCCTTCTGCGAGAAAACACAAGACATATAGTTTTGAATGTTCTTCAAGTGGGGAAAGAGGGGAAAAAGGCCCTCCAAAATAATCCCGCAGCTGCCTTTTGGGCTGTTCCATTTTACGGCTAATCCCTCAGCTGTCAGTTGTCCTCCCGGTAGCCCAGAAATACAAACATACACTTTTTCTTTTGTCCCTGTGGGCGCACCTTTTTTGCCAGGTTTGTCCACACTGCTGCTACTATGTTCTAAGGCTGGAAATTTGTTTCCAATCAGCCCAGCTTTCTGCTGAGATGGCTGTGGAAGAGCCACTGCTGGCTGTTTGACTGCTTATGAAACCTTTAATAACTAAAACTGTGGAACAAATTGGGCCACAACAGAAGTGGAAAAAAATTCCGTTACAACTATGTGAAATTAGGTAAATTGACCCTGTATTTTCAACTCCTGGGGCTTTCTGAGTTTTGGACCTCATCTGCTTGGGAACCTCTAAAAGGAAGAGAGCCAAGCATTTGATCATTATCAATGGGTTATGAAACTCACATATTTTCCAGGCAATTATCTGAAAATATTCATAGGCTCCTGATAGTCTTGTGCCCTTTCTTATTGTCCTTTTTATTTTAGCATTGCTGCCATTAACTAAATAGAAGTTAAAAATATTAATGTATTTTCCTGACTGCTGTGCTTCTGAATTGAAAATATATAAACATATCTCCAATATTTCCAATAAGATAAGTGTTCTGGCTTATAAGAATCAAATTAAGTACCCATCTATTCACGTTTTTGTAAAGGAAAAGAGAAAAAAATAATATAAAGAACATGAAAATGGAGAGTGTGTTCTTGGCGGGTATGTAAACAGGGGATTTGCAGTTGTGGATTTGGCAAGTTCTGCAGGACAATATAGAGTACTATTATTTACAAAACACCTACGTGATCACTGTGTCTGTTTTACACCACCACTATGTGCCTGAAAGACACAGATAACACATTATGATCACCTGCAGAGCTGGTGTTCTGCATTAAATTACTGAGGACTTTGGAGGGAAACAACAGAGGGGCTATGGTGGGGCGGGAGCAGCATGCACAAACTGTACCAGAGAATTTAAGGGAAGAGCCAGAGCTCAAGGGAAGCTCATAGGTTCTTGGGTCCACAATACAGTGGGTAAGCCTCATGCTCAGGAAACTACAAAAATGCTATATTATGAAACTAAGCTTTCCTTTTCTTTTCTTGGTAAGCTTTAGTTTGCACCTACAATTTTCAGGAGAGATTTATCCCAAAGCCTTTCTGTTATGATTTAGAGTCTTTTTTTTTTTATTTCCTCTCCCAGCTTTCAGAACAGANCGAGAGCAGCCGTCCTGGCAGGTTCTGAATCCCCCTTTTTTTTTTTTTTTTAAATTATTATTATTTAGTAATGGTTTTCCCTTCCTCTCCCTCCCCACATTTAGCATGATACACTTAAGGATTCTTCAGTCAGACATTAAGATAGTCCGTTGTTACAAGTAGTGTTTTATTTCAGGCCATTGTATCTTTTAGCTAAAAATATGGACGTTTCACATCGCTGTTTTTCCATTTCACTGTGTGGTAGTTGCACCTTCAGGACACAGAGCACTGCCAGCATTTCAGTGCCTGACCTCTTTCTGCCTGATACAGCAAAAAGGTTGTTTAGAGTGGCAAAGGAAAAAGAAAAATCAAAACCAAATTGCATTTCTGAGTCTATTTAGGTTTAATGCATATTTAGTAACCAGTTCAAAATCTGTTTACAACAAAAATTCGTTCATAACAAATAGATCTGTAAGTACTGACTGATAAAAAGCCCCTTCCACATGATGTTGAAAAATATATACTTTTTCTAAACTGCTGGTGTTATTACAAATATTAGAGATGGCTGACCTGTATTTTTCTCTATGTTTTTCTTCGCAGTTCATCTCTGTTTGATTTCTCTTCTTGTGATGAAATCATAGTCTTTTACTAGTGACAAGCCAGTGTAATTATCATGTTATGAAAACAGATTGTAGAAGAAAGTGAAATGGACAAAAAGGGAAAAATGCTCTGGGAACTTGTCTGCTGTTGACAATTAACTGTTAGTCCTCATTTTTATCAGGAAAAAATTAAAATGATGTTGTCAAAGACTTCTCAGCATGTGGAAGATGTTCTTTAAATACATATGCTCACTTTAACTTCTTCTAAAGCTGCATATCAGAGTTACTATTATGTTTTTATTTACTGCCTGCTGAGAAACATAAAGATGAATTCTTACTCTATTCCATCTTTTTGTCACCGTGCATGTTTTGTTTATAAGCAAATAATACCACACAGTCTTTTGTAAGAAGGCTTCATTCCAAGCAGGGTACTAAAACACACAGAGATTGAATGTGCAGCAGCTTTGTAGAAATTTGCAGATAGTGAAAAAAATTCTGCTTGAATATCTTGAAAAGGGAGAGCAAATATAAGTGATCTTGTTCATTTGTTATTTATAGTATTTTGCAGAATAGGATCGCATTTCAGAACAAAGGAGAGGAGGTATCTCTTGTTATTCTTAGGTTTTCTCGGTATCTGATGGAGACTTGAGGGAAAAAAGAGTTTCTGAATTGTTACAAAGAGCATCTACAATAATTGCAAATATCCTCTAAGTAACCTGTTTATTTTAGCTGTTTATTTGTGTGTTACATTGAATTTGTCATCTGTCTTCCATCTGCTCCTCTACCTACCTTAGTACTTTTTCAGATATTCAGCACTAAAAGCAGACCTTGTGATCTAGACTTATGTACCACCGACATTTTCAGTCACCTCAGTTCAATATTTCCACAATAGGTGTAAATACACAGCAAGGAGCAGGAACCTTTAGGTGGATCTCAACATGACACAGCTGAAGAGGGATGGCTAGTAAAAACTCTTCATTTTCTGGCTAGATTAATAGTACCTGGGGGCCACTAATATCAAAGGCAATCATTGGATATGACAGATCAGTATGGACATCTGGATTAAATATTAACCCATGGAAGACTAGGGTAAAATTTCCTTTACTTGTAAGGGAGCCAAGATTTCACCTTGATGTTCATACTTTGCAGAGGAAAACTTGTGGCTTGTGGCAGAGCGTTTCATGTTATATGGATAACTAATGTGATAGAAGTCAAGGAATTTTTGTATTTTGCACTTATCCAACATGAAGACAGGAGATCTCTGATTAAAAATCAGTGCAGACAGGATCAGACTTTACGAACACAAAGGACAGGCACCATTTAAGATCTGTGCCATTTTCTATTTTCAATCTTGAGCTGCTCTACTGCCATAAATTAGATATCCCACTGTTAATTTTAGCCAAATCACATGAGAAAAAATGTAAATTGTCGTAAAATAGGTATTTGTGCCACATGCGCTCCCTGGTTATTCCTTTGTAATTGTATAGATTAGTTGGCCATAGCACATGATGAAATAAAAAATAATAATACTCGGCACATATATTTTACTTTGCATCTTCAAATTGTTATACAAATTAGCTAATTAATGCAACGATCTTTCCAATTCCTGATTTTTGCTAAAGCACACACTGATGAAAGGCAGTGTCAACACATAGCTTATTGTCAGCAGGCATATGGACTGTATTGGTGTTAACTAAGTAAAATGTAGTAGAAAATGATACAAAGATGTTTAGAGTCATCAGACTAAAAAACTTGTCAGTTATTTTTGGTTTTGTTTCAATTTAGCTTATAAAAATATCCAAGGAAACAGTTGTGAAGTAAGGGCATTCCACGTAGTTTATGGAATGGAGACTTGATGCATGCAAGATCATGAAGACAATGCCAGTATTCAGAACAAAAATAATTGGCTTGTTAATAATTTTTAAAAACTTAATTCATTTTGTCTACGTGTTTTCTACAAACTTTGTCAGTTCTAATGGGCCTGAATTCTGATAAGAATCGTTATGTTGCTTTTCTCTTCATTTGGGAACACTCAGAGTTGGAGCTTCACTGTGTACTCCTTTATGCTGTTCCCTTATAGATGTTGAAAGGAAAAAATCACCGTAGTGATCAAAACTGCTGTATCATCAGTAACATAGACTACATAGAGTTGTTCTCACATAAAACTCCAGTTGGTGCCAATGACAGTTTTGGGCTTAACTAACTAATGCACATGAAACCTCATAGTCACCAACCTCATGTGAGTACAAGAACAGCAGCAAATTTAAGGGTCAAACTCACCAATAGGTTCTGACTGCTTTACATTGCTACAGTGATGCAGAACAAGGATTAAGCTGGCTTTGTAACCAGCTAGTTAAAACAATTTTACTGAGAGAGTCTAAGACCAGATAAGTTTGCTGTAATCATCAAGTTTGACCTTCTGCACCACACAGAATTTTATCAAGCAACTCCTGCATCAAACCTATGAGGGTTGCTGTGTGTCTGCTAAAGCAGTGCATACAGGTCAGACTGACCCAGATAATCCTGTGAGGTAATATGAATAGTCATTTAACCCCTTCCATTCAGATTACAATTACCCTGTATACAGCTGTGCAGTGCTAGTAACTGCAGAGTCTAGGAACTGACTTCCAGGTTTGGTGCTAGTTTAAAACAGTGATGTCAAAGCTAAAAGTTGGTATCAAGTACATATTTTTTTAAACGTTCTATCATACAATAGTGTGCATAAGGTATTAATATCCCTAACACTATTTTATTGATGGGGAGATGATGGCATCAGAGGGTTCAGTCTTTGCTGAAAGACTTGATTCCATACAAATAGTCATATGCTAGCTGTGGCACACTCCAAGGTGGCAAAATGTATGAAATGCTGTTCCTAAAGCTGTATGGCCTTATAGGATTGTATAATCTATTTCCAGATCATTTCAGAGTGCAGCCCTGTTACCACAATCGCTGGTCCATGCTAAGAAACAGGTCTCAGGGGAGATCTGTTGGCAATTTCTCCTTTGTGGCGATTTGCATAGACATGGTCACACTTTCCAGTGGAAAGGAGTTGAAATTTTATCAGTTCATCTCCTGTTTCATTTCTTAATCCCTCTAGAACCAAGTTCGTAAAGGGGCTCGAGGGTAGGCCTTATGAGGAATGGCTGAGGGAGTTGGGGTTGTTTAGTCTGAGGAAGAGGAGGCTTATCACTTTTTACAACTACCTGAAAGGGGGTTGTAGGGAGGCAAGTTCTGACCTCTTCTTACACGCCACAACCGACAGGACAAGAGGGAATGGTTTTAAGTTGCTTCAGGGAAGGTTTAGGTTAAACATTAGGAAGAACTTCTATACTGAAAGGGTCGTCAAGGATTGGAACAGGCTGCCCAGGGAGGTGGTTGAGTCACTGACCCTGGATGTGTTCAAAAGCCATCTGGATGAGGTGCTCAGAGATATAGTGTAGAACTGGTCTGGTAGAGATAGATAATGGTTGGACTTGATGATCTTGAAGGTCCTTTCCAACCACAGCGATTCTGCAATTCTGTGATTTGTTGAAATTTAAAGTTCTAGGCACTGTCTGGGTGTGAATCAGTCAAAATAATCTCTCCCTTTCCCTGGAGCTTGGAATAGTAGTGGGATACATTATTTCATCTTTTTACTATTTCTATATGTTTTTTACTAATATTTTAATGTGAAATGCCAGTGTCCAATTAATGAAAACTACCTGAAGAAACAAACAACAACAAACAACCAAATTTCCAGATGGCATTTTATTATACTATTGAATGTACTGGAATTGCAGGTAGTAATGTAAGATGAAAAGCCATTGAACACTGAACCATCATAATCAATCAGAAACACTTGCTTTAAATGTTTTCCTGTTCCCTAAATTCTGTAGAAGCCTTCTGAGTGTTCAGTAATCTTCACTGTTTGTCATTTTTGTTGTGTTTGTCTTCTGTTTACACTTTGGGCTACCAAATTTACCATAAAAAGCTTCAGTGAAAGTGTAACATCTGTTTTGAATTTGGCACATTTTAACCGTTTCTCCAGTTGGTGTGCAGACAAGACAGACAGTGAAATGATGTGCTCTAGGCTTGCTTACAAAATAAATTAGTATTTCTGAGTATGGAATTCCAGCTTATATGCTTATGTCAGGCATAGAGTTAAGCAAAGTCTATCATATCATTTCTATTTCTGTAATTGATCTAGGTAGACCTCCATGATTTATACCTTTTAGAAATGGCTGCCATCGAAACATATGCCTGCTGATGACAGCTTCATTGTTCTTTAAGCCTAGCTAGTTAGATAAATTTAAGGATTAGACTAGGGAATCTTGTTATCTTTCTGAGATTTTTATTTTATTTCTTCCCAACGGGATGTTCATGAAAGTCTTGAAAAAAAATCCTATTGATATCAATGGTACTAGAGTCAGGAAGTCAGATCTGGCACTCGGGATGTCTACTTATTTATTTTACTAATGTCTCTAAAACACACTGCACTGCAGTCCTCCCTTCCATGAACATCTGTCACATTTGAAAGTGGTAAAACAGATTTTCCAGTCATGAACAGTCATTTGTAAAATATTGCAATGTTGAAATTGGACATCTCCAAAAAGCAAGTATGTGTTTGAACTGTCTTATGCGAATCACTTGATTCAGAGAGAATTAATATATATTTCATATATCTATAAATAATTCATATATAAGGGGATAAAACAGGTATCCAAAAGTAATTTAGCTATAAAAATACAGTAAGGAGGTAAGATGCATGCATAGCAAGCTTTCTTTCCTACTCAACCACATTTCTTTGTAAAAAGATGCAGCTGTTTGCCACATGAGAACAGAAAAAACGTAATTTTTGAGTGTGCTCTATATCTGCAGTGAATTTAATGGGACATACATCTCCACATCTGTTATGCATTGAAGTATTTTTATGATCAACTTTGAAGAATGTAAGAAGATAAAAGGAATATTGCTAAAAATGGAGAAATGGGCTTGCATGAAAAAAGTCATGAAAGTCTTCTGTTTTCAGTGGGTGTGGTAATCAGTTCTGAAGCTAGTGAAAAGGAGGGTCATTTTAGGAAGGTGAATGCAGAAGGTGGCTTCTGTTGACTGTACAATTTCACACATCTGCAGCTGAAGCAACTCAGTTCTTGAATTGGAGACCTTATCTTGTAGACAGGTTCAGAATCCACAGGCAGGAAGGATCTGATGATTCCTTCCTGGAAATCCATTAAAGATCATATAATTATTTCTGGAAGTCCTTCCACTTTCCCTCAATGCTCATTGTTTTGGTTTTTGAAGCTTAATATTCTTCTCAGCATTACTTGAAAATACATGCTGTAGACAAAAGATTGTCAAAGAAAGCATAGGGAGTGTTTCTTACTCCCACATATGCACAACCACTGCCAGAAAGGATACTTTGCTTTAAAAGTTAAACTATGATTGATTAATATAAAATTGCAACAATTCTTTTTCACAAATTAGAGCCTCAGTGAAAGCCTATGGCAGCTGATAGGAATTTCTCCTTAAATTCAACCGATTTTGAATCAGATCCAGAGTGTTAAAAAAGAATTTCACTTATTTCTCATATGCTGTTCTTTCTGGACCTCCTACAACCCATCTCAATAGGGAAAAGGGTAATTTTGATTTCACGTCAAAAATCGCTCCTATTACCTATTCAGGTAGCAATATTTATTAGTAATTTTCTTTAATCCACAAAAATGTATTAATTCTAAGTAAACAACCCCAAATCACCTAGTAGAAACATACAGAGAAAAACACTCAAGGACTTAAAACTGTTTTCCACATTGTTTAAACAAATAAGGATAACACAACAAACATTTCTTTGACCTATAATGTGAACACACACAACTCAAGTCTGCAGGGTATGCTAATAGAATATTCCTTGCAGCCTTCAAGTAGAAAGAGCCCTTTTCTGACTGCAGGTTTTTTTACATTTTCCCATGATGTAGATTGACTGTTTTGATAGGCTAAGGTGACTGATGCTAGCTGAGTCTCAATATGGGAATGAATCTGATTGTCTGTGAATGGGTAGAGAAATGAATACTCAAAGCAATTGTCAGTTACATTATTGGCATTGCTTAGATGAAAATCAAATAAAACATTGAAGCAGTCAATAATTTTAAGAATGGTCATTGGATGACAATATTGACAAAACTCATACAAAGAGACCGAAATACAACGTGGAAAAAAAATTGGATATTGTCTTTCTTATCAGTATCAATTTTATAATTTTGATTGTTTAGTTCTGAGAAGAGATGAAATGAAATGATCTCTATGGGACTGGAAAACATGTCGTAGGCATCAGATACAGACTGAGGTCACACAAATTAAAATGGACCTGCTTTCACAAGGAGCTCCGTTCCTTTAGGAAAGCTGTTGTAGCTGTACGGTATTTCATAAGATGTTGAACAACAAATTTTAGTTTGCTGTAAGACTGACAACATGTGTGAAGCAATCCTGATTTACATACCTAAGCCTCAAGATAAGATAGGAGATACACCCTGGTTTCCAGTAAGTATCATCATGTATAAACCAGTGAAGAGTCCTCTGGGCTAGTATTCATTCAGAATGACATATCCATATGACATGCTTCAGATTCATATAGGATTACTGATTTACCTTTAATACATTGGTCTGAAAATGGCAGCTGTAGGAGCAGTATGGATATCTGTGTAAGGTAATCACACACTCTCCCAGCCTAATTTGCCACTGAATTTGAATCAACACCAGTCCTTTAGAAAAAGATCCAATCTCAATCTTTTTGATAGATTAGTCCACGGAGAGGGAAATAATCTGTGATTCATAACCCCATCAAGTTCTTTAATGTTTTTGGAAGGCCAACTGTAAAATTATAATGGGATACTCAATATTGAAAAGCTAGTTAAAGAATTTTATGGTGTTGGAAAAAGCACTGAATGTAATAACAAATGTTTAAAATAAACGCAGTTTTAATTGGTTTACAGAGATGTTGTGAAAACGCAAGCAAGGCAGTGCACTCTTAAACTGCTTCTACCCAGAAAATACACCCTCAGTCTCTATTTTAGTAAATTAATGAAATTCAGGCTGAATAACTTGTAGTATGCCAGAGACAGAGCTTGGGTTTAAGAGGGGAAAATAGCTATTGTAGCTAATGCTGAAAGCCTGTGTTGTTTTAAGGTTAATCCATTTGTTGGGGCAGATTTTTTGCTTATGAAAATTGCTAGAACCATTGACATATCTGTTAAATAGGGAACAATGTTTACCAACAGAATGTGGAATTTAATGGTAATAACTGCAGTGAATTACTGTGCACTGGAATATCTTCCAAGTCTTGTATCTTTCATCACACACCTTTTTGTGCTCAGTAATCCCTAAACTTACATAATACAGAGAAAATGGCATTCAAAGTGATCTTTATGAATGTTTTTTGTGTTTCATAGCTTGAAGATAAGAGCTTCTGTCTGCTGTGGAAAGTCTCTGTCACCAGAATCTGCTTGATCAAAGCATCCTTTGTCAGTTGTTAGTAGAAGGAGTGAAAATCCACTAAATTGTGATTCTCTGTTATCTGTAGCATTTTCAGCTTGCAGCTTTTGCAATTTTCATGCTTCCCAAATTGTAACAATAGTTTAACATTTCAAATATGGTTTTGGCATGCAGCTAGCAGAATATCAGGGGAAGTATATGTTTCATTTCTTTGGAAAATAATTGAAGTGGGTTTTCTGCACCCCCCTCACCCCAACATATTTCTGCTGCTGCTTGTTCTGTTCTGCATCATTTCTGGACTTCTAATGCATGCCAACATAAGCCACTAGCTCTCATAGCTGAACGGGTCCCTGCTTAGCCATTCTGGTAAACTAAGTTACCGTCACAAGCAGGACACTAGTCAGAACAAGGTAAGAAAAGCTGGAATTAAATCACTCTTTCATTGTAAAGGCAATTGGCTCCTGTAGACAAAATTGAAGGACACAAAGATGGTAAGATACAAGATAATGCAGGACTGTCATTTGTTCACCTGTTCCTGTGAAGGGTGACTTTCTGTTATCCCCTCTTCTACCTCCTGTTATTCTTTCTTCGCTTTAAAAATCCTAATATATTGAATTTCCCCCTTACTGTTTCTAATATTTCAAAACAATTGAATCACTTGAGTGACTGACTTCCTCCACTATGCCTCATTAAGTAATTCCATTAAATTGATTCAAAATAAAGTGGCACACTTTATTTCACAATGATTGGTTTGAATCAACGTTTGCCTTTTTCCCATTCCCTCTTCATCACAAGCCTTTTCTCTCTAATGTTCCCAGAGTTTTTTTATTGTCTTTAGTAAGGCAAGCAGTGAGTATAAGCATTATTCAGATATATCTGCAAAGAATACTGTGTCAGAACTCTTGTTCTCCTATATGATGATTAGAGCTGTTTTTAAAATCCTAATTACTTTCACATCACTAAAGAAAAAAACTCCAACCAACTTTTTTTTTTTCCAAATTGTCTAAGAAGACTTTCAAAA
>VZZY01004662.1:0-54104 GCA_013400335.1 Eurystomus gularis | reverse complement strand
TAGAATTGAGAAGACTCTGAAGAATATGCAGAAGTTCAAAAATGTTTGTCACAGAAAAAACCCAGATTTTATAAGTGTTCTCAAAAGTTGTCTACCAGATCATAAAAAAAAAAACCCAAAACACTTCACTTTTAGGGTATAATTGTATAGTTGAAAACATATGGGAAAAAAAGCAGATATAAAAGTGTTCCTTTTTTTTCCATGGAAAAACTGGAAAACATAGTCACTAGAGTAAGAGAAAAAAAATTCTTGAAGTTATATAATAAAAAAATGTTTTGATACAAAGGATTCAACCAAGTCTTTCTGTAATGTCCCTCTTTGTGTTTGTGATTCACTGATTAGCACTTTAAACCATTGTGAGCTGAGCTTTACACTGCAGGAATAAGACCAGATATCTGAAAATGTAAGGGTAGATCACCGTAAAGAGATTCCAGATGAATCTCGGAACTTATGTGCCTTATTAGCATATCAGTTACATTACCCCTGACATGAAATTCCACTAGATGATACTCCTCGGGAAATAAATAACAAGCTTGAAACCCATGTAGCTGCAACACTTCCTCCTCTGATAGCTGCTGGCAACAGCAGTTTACTTTAGTAATAGAAAAGTGTATTTCTGAGATGTCAGTGATTGCACTCAGATTTTCTTTGACTGTATTTATTTAATATAGCAATAGAGAATAAAAAAAGGAAGATCTGTTTTTCCTTTCTCTTTGGTCTGAACTTATCCCAGTATCATTAGAAAAAACACCAATGCTTCATTGGTTAGGTTGCTCAACCAGATTAATGTTCCAGTACTTTTTCCTGGAGAATAGTTCTAGACTTGTACATTGTAATATAGCTATTGATCCTTTCCTAGTCTTGCTATTGTTGGAAGATTGGTATTTATAATTTCTTATAAGCACAACATGCATGTTAAAGAATGTTACCAAGGGGTAGAAAGCTACTGATACTAATCCTTTAATATTCAAACAACAAAACTATTCCAGTCACGAAGGCTGCAGTAATATTACCTTGTGCATGTAAAAAAAATCAGAATGTTAAGAAATATATGATCACTGCCTTGTGATCTTTGCTTTCCTATATTTTAATTTTTCTCACAGTTTTGAGACATTAAATATATTTCATAATAAAACCCTTAAAATCCAAATGCTACTTTTATGCATGTATACTATTTAGGCTAAAATGAAAGGACATCTAGATTTTTTATCTCCTGAATTAAATTAATATCCATCAGTACTAATCAGTGTTTCACCAAAGTAATTTTTCCAGGAACAGGCATAAAGAAGTACACAATTTTTTCTAGAATGCATATCTCAAATTAAAAATCAGGAACATATAGCTCAAATTAAAGGTTTTGGAGGATCTTTGTCATAGTTACTCTATGAGTAAAGGTTATAAACATGAATGCCTTCGATCTGGTTTTGCTCCACAGAGAAATTTTCTTTAAATTAATAGAGACATTCATATACATGAAGAACAAAAACATGGATAAATATTTCTTTTTACAGTCATATGACATAGCTTTTATTCTCATGTATGTAACACTGATAGTCTGGGAGACACAGTGTAATTATAAGAATTGTTTACCCACCAGTGAAGATCAAGAAATCTGAATGTCTCTTCTCCACAGAACAGGAAGACTGTAGATTAGAAATATCTGGAAGGCAGTCAAAAATAAAGTCAAGAAGAAGCAGTCAAAAAAGGAGCTTCAGTACAACAGTTGCTGGGCATATCAGGTTATGAAATAAATACCACTTTCATGGTCATTTGTGTAAAGTGAACAACTTCCTGACGCTGGTCAGGAAGGATTTGTCTCTTGTTTTGGGAAGTTTCTGGGTAGCTCTGTTTCTAGATATTTTTCCCCGGAGCATGTGAAAATGCTGGAATGATCATCCTATAATTCTATCAGACTGTAGTGTTTCTGCTGTGGATTTTGGAATGAAACAAATCTCAAGGTGGACAGAAACTTGGATTATGCAAGTATTGCTGATGTGTGAACAAGTACCAGCCACAAACCACAGATTTATTTATGTTGAAACATGCCCAGGAAAGGCAAAGTCATCACTGGCTCCAGCCCTTTTAGGTTTGTAACTCATTGGAAGTCCTGCCTTTACCTTTTACAACTCTTTTATGACCATGGCTATTATTGATGCTACTTTCTGTCCCATATTGTCTGCTCTGTTTGAACACAACAAAATTCAAAGGACAGTTCCCTTGAGGAAATAATAATGTGATGCAAGCAGGAGAAATGTGGAATATGGAAGCAATGGTGGCATGGCAAACTCCTATCAGCTCAAAGTTAAAGAGGTAGATTGTCCCTAGGAGGACAAAGTTAAAGAGGTAGATTGTCCCTAGGAGGACACACATTTGCAAAACGGCATACTTTGTAAAATAAAATGGAAAATAAATATATTAATAAATAAAACTAGTGTTTAGTAATATTTACTAATAATGCAAATGTGGGAAGATCTTGGTAGCGTGACTGATGAAAGCAAAGGATCTGATCAGGCCTCTGCACTACTAGGCCGAAAAAGGCACTATGAATTCTGTTAAAAAAATAATTCCTAGAACATGTTGGCAAGCTTCACATGTTCACAGGGATAAAGAAACATTACCTGAGTCACAGAACTGTGTTGCAAAGGCTAAGGTCTGTAACTGTAGAAATGAAGGGCTGGAAAGAGACTTCTGGAGGTCATCTAGAACATTTATCCGTAGGAGGCAGTATCAGTCATATCCAGATCATCCCAGTAACATTTGTATAATTTTCTTAATTATACATAGTACGTCTGGTGAATGAGATTCTACAGCCACCCTCGGTAGCTGTTCATGGCTTTCATTGTTGTCATAATTGGAATGCCTTTCCTAATACTACCTTCACTCCGATTTGTCGTAATAAAGACAATTTATTTTCTTTAACCATCCTAAATGGACAATATTCCTCTTATGAATACAAAACTGACTGAAGAGAAATAATGATCATGGAGACTGGATTTAATTCAAGGACAGAGTCATAAACATGGAAACAGTACTTTGCTTAAGTGCTAAATATCATAAAAATGTGTGCCAGATGGGTCTTCGTGCATATACTTTTTTATTACTCTCCTAAAGACTGGTATAGTATAAGATATGAACTCTTTAATAATGATTCAAGAAACATAATACAAGGATTATGTATGACGTAGCCTTAAATTGACATGTGCAATATATAATGAATTCCCTGTTCTCCTTCACAAAGCAGAATCTGCTGTCTTTGGATGGAGTGAAAAATAGTTTTCTTCCTAGATTTGGCCTTTACTAGTCAGTAAGTGAACAAGACAAGAGATTCTGTCCCAGTCAGTTCCAGGACACTTAGATGAGGAATTCTTGTCTCCCACCATAAGGTTGCTCTGCTTAAATATGCAAGGCATACAGCTTTGCAATGTTCTGCTGTGCATATTGTATCAAAAGTGGTATCATAGCAGTTAGAAAAAAGCTTGTATTTTGGTCTTTGATTCACTTGATTAATCTCTTCCTTGTCTACACCTATATGGATGTACCAAAAAATAAGAATTATTTTGTGATTTCTTAAATTATAGAGAGAATAGCCAATGTATGTTTTCTTTTTTTATACTCTTACCTTGAAAAATGCAATCTCTCTGTAATGACTTACGAACATTTATACAGCTCAGGCTATGCAATCAGAAGTGAGAGAACTTTTCTCTGCTATTAAATCCATGAACAAAATAAAAGCTAGTCAGAGAAAATGAACCTTGTTCAGCTCAAATCTTTAAATGCTGAAAAGTGTCTTTTACTCCATACAGCACATACAAAAAAAGATTTAATCAGAAAGAATAAAAACAGTGTTCACTTCAATGTCTTCTGTTTGTTGAAATTGTTGGTAGGAGAAATGGTTGTATTATATGAAAAATAACATTTACTTAGAAAGTCTAATGTCAAGAAAAAGCAGAAAAATGTTGACAATATTCCCTTGGAAAAAAAAAATTTTTTTCAACACATATGAAATATACCTCTTTCCCTTGAGTCTGACCACCACAGAACCTTATCTAATACACTAGATAGGTGAATTTCTCCATAAACATGCCAGTGTTTATATTTGCATGAAAAAATATTCACTAAAACAATTATGCATGTATTCTTTATTTAAAAAAAAAAAAAACCAAACAAAACTTTTGTCAGTCTTACAAGCAAAGGCACTAAATTGTACTCCCTTGTGGGTACATTTCTGCAATCTTCATGTCCTCAGTTAGTTCCCTAAAGAACTTGAGAACTTGTATCTATTGGAAGATACCAGAATGACTTGTATAAGGATTACTTATGGTGAATTAAAATTAAAATTTGTGTCCTTTGTTTTATTAATATGTAGGATGAAATATTTCAAAATGTGTGGACTGTCATTTTCAGTTATGCAAGTCCAGAGTGCATATAAGGTTCTTTACAGTGCAAAATTTCCATCCAACTTTTCTGCTGAGCATAGAAACAAAACAGTTCTGACATAAATTGTTGCTGAACAGAAATGGAAGGAAAGAGGTAGAAACTGTAAAAAACATTTTTTTTTCTTCAGGATTTGTCTTCTCATGCTCAGACCCCACAGGAAGAGCTCAGTCATCAGCACCATAAATTTGTTATGATCTCTGCCTGATGATAGCTATGGTAGAAATCTGGGAAACTGACTGGACAAGGATGGATTTCCTTCACCTGCCTGTGGTCACCTATCCGTCCACATATGTGTATTTATATTCCAAGAATCGAGCTGCTCAACCATTCCTTATACCATGACAATACACACATTTATTCAATATTTTCTGTTCAACAAACAACAAAATTTGTTATAAATGGCTGTTCCAGTCTCTAGGTACCTTACCAGATAATTAACAATTGAGGTTCTGCAAAAACAATCTAATAGTCTTTCTCAGTGCCAAAAAAAAAAAAAAAAAAAGAAATATCCTCATTGCAGCTCTAGTTCTTCCAAAATCAGTATCACTTCCTGATCCTTTGTCTGAAGTCACCATAAGACAAGACTGCCCATCAATTGAGAACTATTGCAGAATATACCTGAGGAAGCTTAAAGTTCTTTCAGCTTGGAGGAGTTGAGCACCTCATTCCTTCCAGAGGCTAAAAGCTTCAGTATTTTTGTCCAGAATAGAGATCCTCCCTGAGGTTCTCTGCTCTGCATGCATGCCTCAGAATGTGTGTGTGTGACACATGCACTTTTCCCAGCAGTATTTCTCTAAGTTTTTGAAGGCAAGACTTTCAGAGCCACGTCTTACACTCATGTGTGAACTCTGGCATCACAGGATGCTAGCCTCCGCTGGGTTTTCTTGTGATAGCGTCCCTGGTGATAATAAGGCTCGGTGATACCTCCAGGGCTAGGAGGCACCTCTTCTTGTTTTCTCCTCCTGTTTATTCTTAGTGTGGTATCGCCCACAGTGTCAGGAGGTAACATATTGCCAAGTAAGCACTAAGCAAACGTGTTGCTGTCGCAATGACACACTTTCTCTGACTCCACCACATAAAATGGCTGACCTAAAAAGTTAGTAACAGGCAGATAACTGGTTGGGGAAAGCATTACTAGACACAATTTATGGCAGAACATACAGAACATTTTGGGGCTGCAGAGCATTGCTAACAACTTCATACAAGCAAAGCTGGTTTCATTTCTCAATCACTACTCTTTGACCCAACATTCTATAGACAGGCAGAAGAACAATTAACTTTGCCGCAGTCGGGACACAACAGTACTGCCTCCCAAAGGGAGAGGGGATCGAGGGCAGAGTTGAGAACTTCCCACCAGGCTCGTAGGCACTCACGGAGACAAACCAATATTCAACAAGTTTATTACCAAATATATTTGAATAAAACCGTATTTACTCTTTGGAAATATTACGGAATCAAAAGACACCACACCCACCCACTCACTCCCCCTCTCACCCACCAAGAGATAAGGGCAAATAAGAACCTAATTATGCCAAAATATGACCTGTATGTGTGGATGGTGTGTGCGTGCACATGTCGTCATGTCATCATCTCCCCTTTCGGCATTTGGTGATGGTCCCATGGAATGGCGGCAACACCCGGTCAGCAGACTTGGGCGGTTCCAATGACGTCAGCAGCTTGCAGCTTTTCAGCGCGATCGGAGCCTCTCTCTCCCCGACAGCAGTGGCGGCTTCTTGCCGCGGTTTCTTCGGTGTGGTTCTTCTGGCTTGGAGTGGCAGCTATTGCGCAGCGTCTGGTGGCGTGCGCGCCAGGAGTGAGGCACAGCGCAGCGGCAGGGGCGCGGCTCGCTGCGGCTTCTTGCCGTAGTTTCTTTGGCTTGTCGCTCTTGGCTTGGAGCAGCACCAGCTTTCTTGTTGCAGTTTTTCAGCACAGCGGTGGCTTCTTGCCGTAATTTCTTCACCGCGACTGTGGCACGGGCCAGAGTGGGCTTGCTCCGTGCGGCTGAAGGTGCTCGGATTCTTAGAGTGGCGGGAGGCACTTGGCTCGGGGCTCTTCTTCCCTGCTGCTGCAGCTTCCCCCTTTCCTCCTGGCTTGGAACCTTTCGGCGTTTCAACTTGGTGCAGTTCCAGCAGTGGGCAGCAGTGGTAGGGGGGGCTGCGCTGGCAGCTCAGTTTGGCTTCCCCCCCCTCCTCCTCCCTCCTCTCCAGGAGGCTTGGCAGTAATGATGTGTTTCTTTGTGCAGCACAGTGGAAAGAGAGAACGAGTTTGTTTATCTTCAAGTTCATATTGCCGCTTATCATGACTTCCGATTTCCGTTTTCAAACAGCAGAACCATGGCATTGTGGGGGCTGTGGTTCTTTGCTCACTGTTTTAATAAGGCAGAAGTTCTTAATATGTGGGTCAGTTTACCACAAACTTGTTCCCCAATTGCCCTTTCTTGGAGATGCCCAGGAGGTATAAACATAGTTTGTGCCTGTTACCATGAAATAAAACCCCGTTTGATGTTGCTGCCTTTAAACTAGTAGCCCTAGGACTTTGTTAGCTGTCCTTAAAATCCTTCCAGGCTGACATATCTAAGTAGAGGCAGCTTAATTCTCCAAATCAATATTCCAGGGGAAAAAAAGTCAGTTGGTGTTTGAGAACAAGATAATACAAGTTGTATGACTTCTTTTGGCCTGCTCAATTATTACGAAGGCTAGGGCTTATTTAACACACTTAAGAGTTGTTAATTTTCATAGCAGTATCTTGCAGACAGCCTAAATTAAAACAGACTGCTGCTGTGCTGTTACTTTAGATAATCTCTCCGTTAGGTGCTCTGAATTTCCAGACAAGTTCATTAAAACACAAACAGATAGAGCTGTAGAATTCACACATGCAAAATATTGCCAACCAGATGTCAGAGTTTGCTGTGCTTGCCCATGCTGATACTACATTCTTCTTCTATTTGCTTATCACCTCATGTTACCTAGTATTATACTAATTAATGTTATATAAATAATATGTGGACTCTGAGTTTAAAATAACTTTATGACATTTTATCTTGAAAAGTGGAATAATTTGTAAAGAAGCAGTTTCATGTATTTTCAGTTCAATGATTGACTTACAATGAAGCAGCCATGCAAGACTATTAATGCTGCACACACCAGGAACTGACCCAGAACTTGAACCAGTTCTAAACAGTGTCTAAACATCTTGTCTATAAATTATTTTTTATTATCTTCTTAATCAGCTTACAATCATGAAGCAAAAGTAACTGAAAAAACAAGTGAGGTTGCGTACAAACAACATATTGATATTTTTGAGATTACAACACAGGAAGTCTTTTTTGCTTTGAAATATGTTAAATGTGGTGTTAACAGAGTACTAAGATAAAATTAAAGTCTATGGAAAAGGGTGGTTAGATTTCCAAGTGCAACATCTGTGGCATTTGCAAAGAATATCTGGTGCATGAAAGAGAGCTATGGTAAGGAGACGGCAAGAAGGAAGGTGACTAAAGAGAAAAGAGCTCTTTTTGATATAATTGTGAGGTTCACAAATTCTACTGGCAGTGACAGTGGGATAGAAGGATTCCTTGAAAATTACTGAAATTACTGAATACTAGAATCTACATAGCACAGATGATATTTACTCTAACTTTTTGGCTGGAATGTTTATTGTTTTTATTAGCAATTAATAATCAATAACACACCTAAATACACTTTTTTATGCACACAGGAAAAGTTCCAGAGAAAGATTGATTAGCCTGATGCTACCAAATATTTTCAAAATGTCCATTAAAAATACAGATCCAGAAACTGTAAATGATGGAGCACAACAGAAGAGGACAGGATGGGAAAAATAATAGTCTAAATTCTTTGCCCACCAACTTTAGAGACGAACTTTAATTCTAAGTTTTTAGAGTGAAACAGTTATGTCAAACACCATATTTATAGATAACATTCACATTTTTCCACTGATTGGAAACAAAAATAACTTATTTGTATGTATGTATGTATACATACACAAATACAGATACAGATACGTAAATATGTATATAGAAAGACACTTATCCATCATTTTGGAAGAAAAACTTTTGGATTTCTGCAGAGATTTGAAGAACTTATGAAACAAATTCTGGAACCTTGATCTAGATCCACACAAAATTACTTCAGCTGTGCTTTAAGCTCAGATAGAATTGTTTAAATACAGCAAATTATTTGAATTTAAGAGACAGCTCAAAAGCCCTCAAATGTAGGCCATAAAGTGCTTGTGTCCTGAGAAAGGTGATGTAAATAACTGATTTTTCATGCTGGAAGGCAAAGTAAAAATCTGAAAAGAAACTGTTTTGGGCAAACTGGAATGAAGGTGTTCTAGGTTTTTGTTTTTATTGAATTGTATTTCCTCCCAACCTATCCACTCAGATTATTGGAATTATAACACTAATTTATTATATTTTAAGCAACCACACTCACTAGATTAAAAAGTGCAAGATAATGAATGTAAGATGCTCTTCTAAGTAATTTGTGACTCATTATTTCAATATGGAATCAATTTCTTTACCCTCAGACATACAGGGTTTTTTTTTTGTAACTCCGTCATTATTACCCTTTTTATCCATGACACCCATTTGAAATGAACATTATAGTGTGTTGGCCACTCAAAGTAACCAAAATTCTAATAATTCTTTTGAAATGCTTTTGAAATTGAGATTTGGATATTCCTTTGAATACATTTGTAGACTTTGATGAGAAAACAGTGTCAGTGGTAATAAATAACACACAGGGCAAATAGTGCCACTTTTAATGAAAAAGTAAAAAGTCCGATGTTGAGGGACAAGTCCAGCACTCGATCAGCACAGTCAGTTTAAGTTAGATGGTAACACTGCCTGACCAGACAGAAGCATAAGGCCCTCATAACACAGAGAAAATGAAATAAGCACACTGGCAAACAGGATTATGTTTTGTAAATATTGCCATGATTTTGATTTCTTTGTAGCATGTGTGCCTATATTATCAATTTCAGCTTTTACAAATAATTTCTTCTTTGTTTTTTTTTTTCTTTTCTAAGCCTTTCCTCTGATAGCTCACTTTGACTATTGGCTGGTAAGCTTTAAAGCTTTTGACATAGTTTGCAACTCTATAAAAGCATAAAGATGCTTTATACCTTCTTTTTCTACTGTGGCAAAGACAAGAATCTGGAGTTATAAGGATTTTTTTTAAATCTTTTGAAGATTTAGCATATACTTGGCCCTGTCAGAGCATCCATAAAATCTCAATCAGAACAATTCTTGGGTGCCATATTGTTTGGTTAACCTTGAATGAATCTATTTACTGACTGATTGAAGTGCTGCTCGATTATGGGGAAAATTGTCAGCTATATTGTGGAAAAATTGATTGGATTCAGATCGAGCAGTTTGTCTCTGCACAAGCAGAACAAGGTCCTTTGGGACAAATAATACATTTGTTTCTATTTATTTTCAAACACTGCATTCTGGCTGACTTCTGGGAAGAACTTTACAGCAGAACTGTGGTCTCAATCTATGCCAGACTTGGCCAGGGAAAATCCAGTGGTGAAATACTGAACTCAGTGCTAGTAGAAACGGATAAACACCATTATGCGATACGAAGCCATGAAGGCACTGACAGTCCTAGCACTTTTAGTGCACTTTTCTGTAATCTTTGCAGCATCACTCAGTGCGTTGCTCACCTCTTTGTCAATCTGGGTAACAGCTTGAAAGGGATAGAATTTGAGAACTAGATTTGATATACAATTTTCTATGAGTTTTTTTTTTCTTTTTTGATGAAAGAATATGTATTTACTGGAAGGAAGGAGTATATCAAACAGGTTTTAATAAATCCCTGTCAAAACTAATGGAGATCTTCATCTGTAAGGAGGCATCTTTTGAATCCTACCCGGAAACCAAGGCTTGCATTGTACATCGTACTGAGAACAGATTTTGTTTTTGTAACATAGACTCTTCTAAGTTTCTACTCCACCCAGAGTTCTCTTCTAGTTTCGAGGGTTGGGAAGAAACTCTCAGGGATTTTTATTCTTGATACATAGTAGACGTTGCCTTGAGTTCTAGGAGCATCCCAGGGAAAACTGTCTTCAGGAATAAATGAGGATACTCCCTGTGAGTCTGGGCATGTGGGTATTTCATTACATTTGTTGACTGTAAATCTTCTAATTGCCTTCATATCAAAATTTTGCTGCAAATTCCTTCTGGGCAGTTTAAGGTACTTTAATATTTTTCCAACTTGGAATTAAAATTTCATGCCACAGTTTGGAAACATAGGGAGAACTATTACATTTTACCACCTTAACTTTCAGACTGTAGATTTACCAAGTTAACTGAACATCTCTGTCTTTTTCTTCTTTTTAATAATGTAATTTTACTTTAAAATCACAATGTGTTCTGTGGATTCCTGCAGAAAACCACTTTGGGAGATTTTTATTAAAGGAAGTTAAAAACCTCATTTTAAGAACTCTGACAGCTGACATGAAAATTTGAGTTTTCTGGTAATCAACAATAAGAAATACTTTCACAAACAATTTCCTTCTTAGGAGGTTGAAGACCGTTTTCCTGGTACCTCTGGAATGCTTTGCCTGTAGGAAATCAACAGGACTGATCCAATATGGTTTCACTGACTTTGCATGTGAAGACCTCAAATTATAGTACTGAATATTTGATCTTTTTTAAACATAATTCTTGAAGAGTCCTAACAATCTTCACCATGTTCTCCTTTTTCTTCACAAATGGAGGAAACCATGATTCCACTCAGAAGGCAGATTAAGTTACAGTGTGTCCTGTCTCTGTGCAAATAAACCTTCCTACCTCCTGTCTGTAATTCTTCCAAATCAATGTTTGAGGCTTTCCCCAGGGTTTGGCAGAAGTTACAACAAAGCAGCTGGCTCAGAATTATCCTGGATAAAACAAGTGATATGATCCTGGCTAGAGGAGATCTGGCATATCTGCCTCTGTATGATATTTGATACTTGTATGGATATCCAGAGCTTCAGTTCTTGTTATTGTTGGATGACCAGCTTTCAGCAGAAGCCAGGATTACTTGCTCTTATTTGCATGTGGTGAGGAGATTATAATTTCATTTCTGAAGTCCACTTTGCTACTTTAAGGCTTTGCCAACTGCAAGGTGTCCTGCTTCAGACTATGTTCATTTGGAAACAGGATGCCATGCGAATGACAGAATTCTTATCAATGTGGAAGAGAGGTAATGAAGATGTTCCACTAGTGAAATGCAGTAGTTGCTCACAGTTTCCAATTTCTAGTTGTAGTATGTACAATTTAAATATATTGAGCCCTCTTTCCTTAAGAAATAAAAAAAATGTTGTTTAATACAGTGATTCTCAGTCTCTACTAATGCAAAAAGATTTGCAACACTTTTTTCTTTGAAATGAAATATAGTTTTATTGGAAACATTTACTCTCTACATTTTTGTACTTGTATTACTTTCTTTCCTGTTTTTCTTGCTTACTTGCAAAATATGCAGAAGTGGAATGCTTCTTTTCCTTGTAATTTCAGTATTTTCTAATGTCTTAGGGACTATGAGGTATCTGACTTGAGTAATACCAACCTGGTAGTAGGCACTCCCTTACTGCAGTAATGAAAGGGACATAAACCATTGCTGAAATAACATGGACATCTAAATGGGAAGTTTTTTTCAGTACAAGAGAGGGAACTACAATAGGTTTGTTACCTGGCTGAATTGTTAGCTTTGAGACTCACCCTTCCTCCTCTGAAACCCTTTGGATGTGTTTGCCTTCAGGACCATTTAAAGCTGAGTACTGTGAAAGTGGGATTTGCTTGAAGAGCTAATTTTGTGGTGGGATTACAATGTCTCCCATCTTCCTTCTAGAAAAACAGGATTTCATTGGTTCTTGCTTTATGCAAGAGGTTGATAACTTTGAATTATGCTTAACTGACATAGTCATTCAACACTTAAACTTTTTTAAATCAGTCTGTTATAAATATACAGGTACGGCTATAATAAAAAAAAGCAAATAAATATCTATTTTTCACTGAAATAAAGGACATCGTGACTGCAGAATTAACCTTAAAATAAGCAACACAGAGACCTCACACTCTTTCATTATGAAATGTCATCAGAAACACTTCTAGAAATGTTTTTTAGTTGTTCCTCAACAGAATTTTAATTGCAGATGGCGTCTGCTGCTTTTAGAGTACATGGCCAAAGCATGTTTCTTCAACTTGTGTATAAATAGATGGTGATTTTTCATCACATCTCTATATGCAACATAACTGAGATAAAATGAGTGTAAGTTCAGTGAGAAGATATTTTTGACTGCCCTCTTAAAGACGTTTGGTAGAGAAAAGTATGAAGTTATGTTTAGTGTGGTTTTGGGGACCATTTTTATTAACACACTAGTTGCTGTCTCTACAAATCAGTTTCAAGGTCTGTGTAGAGACATATGCCCTGTTCTTCTAGTCTAATCCACATGGACATGTAGAGATGAAATATTGCACAGTGAGGATATCAGCCAAGTTGTTGTTGTGTGACATGCCTATCGTGAGACTCATTTAGAATTGTCCCTTCATCATCCTGAGGATCCTTGACCATTGTGCAATTTCTCCTTTGTGCAACTCACTGCTAATTGCCATAGTAATTGGTGGCAATTGATATTGTTCAAGAAAAATAGTAATTTAGAAAACTTTAAAATTTCTCTTAAAAATAAAAAATGGTGTCAGCATTTCCCAAGAACTTCAGGCGTCACACAACCACAAGTTATGTAAACTTTTGTTCCTTCTGGAAAACATTCAAACGGTGAGAAGAGTGTCTCCTTTTCAAAATGAACTCTTCAAATTCATTAATTTATTAGATAAATGGTCTTGCTTCATGGAATTCCTGAAGAGATCCTGTGATCTCCCCCACTGTGGTCATTATCTGAATTTCTTCAATGGATTTCTTCTGCAATATCCTTTTACTCCAAGGGCTTATGGTGCACATACTGGATGAGAACTCTGTTATGTGGGGGTAGTTGTTCACCTAAGCTATCTGACTTTGCTTCCATTTGTTTATTCACTGAGGTGCATGCAGACAAAGTTGGAATGGTGACTTTCTTGTGAAAACATGAAATATTTTGCGTGATCACTAGTATATATACTGAATGTTGACTTCTTGGACTAGTAAAGAAGAACAACAGCAAGGTGTAAACATGACTAAAGGCTATCCGTCTAAAGGTTCATATGAAAGTAAATGTCAAAGGCCCTTTTTTATTCAAAAAAGATCTATGGAGTTTAAAAAACATAAGTGTTGGTACAATTGGAAGAAGGATTAAAAGTAAAACCAGTGCATCCTTACTCACCATATTCATATTTATTTCTGTATTTACTTCTGGTCTGGGTATATGTTATATATTTATTTAAAATACAGACCTGAACTCTAACTTTTTCTGAATAGACTAATTATGGTATCCCTGCAAGGCTTCACTGAACTATTCTGAGTTCAAAAGTCTGCCTTAACAGTAGAAACTTCTGGACTGGGGCTTCTGTCATAGCCATAGCCTCAGGTCCCACACTTCCTTTCCGTTGTCAGAAGGGGTCATGTGAACATGTAGAGGTAGTAGTTGAAGCATATCTTATTTCTTCACTGGGACATATGCTTGGGTTTTTTTCAGGCTTGCCAAAACAGATGTTATATATACTGATTTAGTAATAAATCGGAATAGTGAGCAAGGTTAATGCTATGCTATAGCCACAAAAATGTCAAAATTTCATCAAAACTCCAGTTGGAGAGCTTTTGTCAGAACAATGAGGGAGTGATCTTTTTATAAACAATATAAAAAGGTAAGTACCAGAAAAAAGAATCTTAAAATGAAAAACATGCAACACTTTTTATTGAATGCTTGGTGAAAAGACTAGCTTTCGTTACATCTTCCACAGTAAAAGTATAACATCAGAATTCCATCTGAGTATCTTGTATTTCAGAATAACAGATTTCAGGATTATTCTCATACATTTTCATTTTCTAGTTTAAGTGTCCCACTCTTAAGTCTTGATATTGAAGAAAATAACATATTTGCAGTTCTAAATGAAAACACCACCATGGAAATAAGATCAGCTGAAATGCAGTGACCTGTGTTTTTGTTGTGTTTGGCATTTTGTTGTGAATATTTTACATGGTCCCAGAAAGAACAATGCTTAATTTTCTAATCACAGGTTGAATTAAGAGCTCTAGCAGACAGAAAACAATCTTTGGACTTGTAAACCATATGCATTTGATCTGGAAATAACTGAGAGAGAATAGTTACAGAACCCCACAATGCCATACATTCAGAGTTAGTTTTTGACACATAATAGCTGGCTTGAAAGAAGAGATGCAAACAAATACAGGTTCATTCAAGCATAGAAAGACAGGTTTTCCAAGTGAAAACCAGCATCATCTCTGTACCAGTCCTTAAGCCATTTCCAACTTTTTTTTACTTTCAAGGACATTTTGTCCTCACTTGTATAGCAATGTGCTTTGCACTCAACACAGTTATTGATACATATATGTTTACGGAGAAACTTGCATTAAAAATAGACCCCTTTTCCTCCCAGAATCAATGTTTCATTCCTTTTATCAAATAATCTAATTCAACCTTATTTATAATATTTTACACCTACCAATATAATCTTAAAAGATAGCAGAACAAGAAGTAAACGGAGAAAAGAAATGGAAAAGAAAGCACGCAAAAGAACAGCTTGCTTTGCTCTCATTATTGCTATTCTGTCAAAAAATGTGCAGAGCCCTCTGTCAGTGCATAGACCCTTTCTTCTTTGTTCTTTTTAATGATATTCTTGAAGAAGTTACATCTAAGTTTCTTATGCACATCCCTCACTTACTGTGAATCAGAAGGTATATGAGGATCCATTCATTTACATCATAATTCTGATGTCAACCTTTCCTGTTACCACAGAAACACAGTCCATGACCACGCTTTGTATTAGAAAGGAAATATATGATACCATCAATGATGACAGCTCCCATGATTTAATCCTTGATTTTTGCCATAAAATCTGACCTTTACTTGATCCTTACTGCTTTACTTGCACATTTGATTTTTAAGACTGCTGATAGCTTGGCTTCATTTACTTCTTCAGTCCGCTCTAAGAATTTACAAGGGTTGGAGTTTCCCAAATGTATCAGTTTTCTATGGCTTTTATCTGCTAAATAGAATGTTGTATTTATGCCTAACCAGAAAAACAATGTCCTTAATTCCTCTAATGCTTATCATAAATTATCTTGTCTTTCAGATATGAAATATAATCTCCCTAGAATATTTTTTTATATGCCATTGTTCTTTTTTTTCTGCCTGGTTAGCAGTTTCTACATGACAGACAAAACACACATGGATCAAGTCCATTCTTAGTTTTCAGAGGTGGTTATAGGTCACAGACATTTGATATCTTTTTGTGGTGCTTTTTATTTAAGTTCCCCTCATGCTGAGAAATCTGATAAGTGAGTTGTATGCGCTGCTATACCTGCATTCCAACTTTTAGAGTCCAGGGAGCCTGGAATTTGTCAGTAAAGATCTGAACCCATATATCACCCAGTGTTTGAAGGTTAGCAGCATAAATCTTTCAATAAAAGAACAAAGGTCTACAAGCATGTTCACATTCCCTTAGTTTTCACTGATAATGAAGCCACTTTTAAAATAGCAATTAGGTCAAACCATAAAAACATATACTGCAATTTTGTTCTTCATAAAATAGAGCTTTTTTTAAAAAAAGAAAAATTGACCTTTATTTCCCGTTTTACTTCAGGCACATTTCATTATCGAATCAAAAGCGCAGTGCATTTGACAGTACCGTTTTTGGACAAGCAAAAGTATCTCCTATACAAAATTCTGTTGTTCTGGATTAGGAGAAGGCCGATGGTGATAATACAGAATTTTTCTATTACCTCTTTTAGCTCCCAAATGCTTTGCAAGCATGAACTTTTCAGACAAGGGGAAAGTGAAGTGTGGGCAGTAAATCAAGTGTCCAAGGCTAAAGAGAGGGATTATTGTTGAGCATGAAGAAGCTTGTGTCCTTGGACCAGTATCCTATTCCTTTGCTCAGATGGCCCTTTTCTTTATGGCAAGATCTTAGATGAGCTGAGGACAGATTTCCCAGCCTTGATGCATCATCTCCACCAATGTGTTTCTGCTTTGACTTCTCCAAACACAGTACTTTTTTTGGTCTTTTTTTTGTCTGATTCTTTTAAGCTGGTCTGTGAAAAGAAAAAAGGGGCACCCCTCAATCTTAAACACAGCCAAACGCTGCTTATCTTTTTGGAAACCGAAGAAGTTTAAAGGAAATATGCTTTGTAAGAAACTGTTTCTTTTTAAGAATACAATTCTTGTATCTCAGTCAGCAGGAGAAATTGCACTGTGGCAATTTTATCCCTGACCCCAGACTTGTCATTGACTCTATAGGAACTGGGTCAAGACATTTCACTCAGATTTTCATCCTGTGTAAAATGGCTGGATAATGATCATGAACAAACCTTTTAAAGTACTGTGGTATAGTAACTATTATTTTACTGTGTAGTTTAGTAAAAAGGAAAATTAAGTTTCTGTGTGTGCTTCTCCAGGTGTGTTGACACTATCCCTATATTAAAGCTCTTCCTTACCCATCATCTAAATTACAGTTTAATAATGGAATTTTGCAGGGGGGAGAGAAGAATACATCTCACTTCCACAGACTAAGAGATACTACCCCTCTCTTAGTGCATACATAGAACATTGGAAGACCTTTTATTTTTTATTTTCTTCTTCAAAAATGGAAGAAAAAAGAAGACAAGAAAGCTGATTTATTTGAATGCAGCAGTTTCAGCTTTGGCCACAGTAATGGGCAAGATGAGCTACACCAAAAGATAATAAATAACTGTAGATAAAAATATGAATAGTAAAAAAAAAAGCTAGCTGAGAGATAGAAATAAATGTAGAATACATGATTATGACAAGAGCCAGCATCATTCTGACTGCAAATAAATGAGCTAATTTGCATGGGATTTTTATTTATGAATTCAATACTGAGACTGAGCTATCTGAGCTATACTAGGAGTGCAGCCAGGAATGTTCATGTTCCCTATACTTCCTGTAGGATATGGAACACACCAATATTTGTGTCCATATGGAAAACAAGGGACAGAAGGGTATACAGATTTTGGTGGAGATTTCTGAAGGCTTGATATCTTAAAAAGGCCTCATCAGGAGTTCACAACCCAGCTTCCAGTGATGTTTAGTAAGGGATTCAGTTAACTCAAGGTAAACATTCAGCACCATTGAAATGATATAAGACGGAGGCTTGGCAGACACAATACTGGACTACAAGAGACTCATGCCCTTCTGGAGGGGCTACTGGAAGCCAGAGGCATTATCTGAGATATCTGTGTGTTTGAAATATGTGTAACTTTTCAGCTAGGCAAATTGCGCCTCATTTTTTCAGAGCTTCATATTGGCCAAAAACTGGAATGAATACTAGAGATTTAGTACTTTATAGTAACTTTACAAATAAGTAAAAGATTAAAGAAGGATTTTAAGAGTTAAACAAAAAGACCCAAGCTTAGAGGAACATTTTTCAATACCCCTAATTGACATATGTCCTAGATCAGAAGTGTAAGGGATGCTGTAAATGCTTCCAAATAAAAAAGCAAAAAAGAAAAGACATATCTTCATAATCTGATACCTGAAAGTGGTTAAGGCTGGAAGTGCAAGCTATGCGCCTTCAAAAGCTAAAGTCTTCCCCTTTTCTGATAGTATTTACTCCATTTGTTCATCCTATGAGGTCACAAGACACTAAATCTTAAAATATGGCACCTTGTTAACTCATACATGGAGTCAAAATTACCACAGCCTGGGAAGAGAGCCAGGTCTTCCAGGTGTACATTGCTTCAGGAGAGGCTAAGGTTCTTCAATAATAAGATGCTTTTACTCTCCTAATGTTGATTTGCTGGGAATTGGGTAGATATCCCTGGAGAAAGACATTAATTTATTTGGGATATCTTTTCTAGGAGGAGGAGAAACACTCTGCATGAAATACGGTGGGGAAATTTCTGCCAAGGTAATCTACCAAAGATTTCCTCCTTCTAAATCTATCAACCTGAGCATACCTTTTAAGTATGCCAGCATGGTTTGGAAGGCATGTAAGGAATCTAAGTGAGCATATAAGCAGCTAATTTGAAGTGCACAGATGCGCTTTCCCTTGGGAATTATCTTGGCTCCTAAAATTTCATTCCAATAAGTACCAAGGCAAATCACGAAGATTTTCATTTACTAATCTGGGGCTTCCTGAAATCCTCTAATTAAAAGACAGCAAGATGGTTTCAATAGAGCAAGGATTTGCTTTTTGCTGTACTCTTTTCTGTGCTTTCTTCCCCTTTCCCCCAGTCATGTGATCAAATGAACAGCTCTGGTGATAAGGCACAAAGCTAATGCCAGGAGGAAATGTTCTGTCCTGCAATCATAAGATGCTACCAGTTTTCTCTTTCAGTATTCTGTGTCACAAGGATATCGTTTAATACAGTCAGAAATTGTCTTTACACTATGGCAAAAAAATGAGATGGAGATAAAATTTTACGAGAATATTCATACAGGACCTGTCAACACTAAAATTTTAATCAGATTTTTAAGAAATTTTGCTGATTATACTAAATGCAATTTCTATTCAAACACAAGGGGTTAAAGTTTGTAATCTTTACCTTCTGCTTTCCCCAACCAGAATTTTTCCAAGAGCTGTCCGTTGCATAGTCAGGTGACCAAAACAGGCTGCTCTCTACGTGCCTTTTGCAGTGACAATATCCAGGAAACTCTTTTGTCCTTGAGAGGGATTGTCTCCATGCAGCCCTTCTGACCATTGCTAAACACTTCTACTGAAACTAGACACCTGGAAAAATAGCCAGACTGGGCAACAGCCAAGATTAACAGGTGAGAAGTAGTACAGAATGAGTTTTAAACCAGATCCTCCTGTGCACTTCTTAATTGAGCTCTGCTCAAACTACAGCCTAACTAGTGAAATAGCATCAAACAGGTGTTGTTGGTTCTACTGACAGTTTAAGGTTAGCTATCACTACTTGGAGGTTTGTATACCAGCTTCAAGTTGCCATTGTTAAAAGATGCCTTTTATGACTGCACATCAGGTTTACGCTTTCACGTAATTAGTCTTCTCACCTTCTTACCAGAAAAATGAAAGCATAACAGAACAGGGATATATGAACCCTAAGGATGAAGGAGGGATGACTGCACAGCTAAGTGTGCATTACCCCGTGCTGCATGGCTGTGCTAAATGAGATGGAAGGTAGGCAGGGTCTAAAGCACCCTACCTCTTTAAGGTTGCTTTGTGCTTACAGAGCACTTCAGCAAAGGACAAAAGAATAGTGAAACAAATGAACCACATGAAAGCTTCTAGATGAGAAGTGAGTAAAAAAAAGAATAGTTTGAAGAAGAGCTAATTAGAGCTGATCAGCAACATAAACTTCAACATTGAATGAGCATAGCTTCCAGTCATCAAGTTAATATGCAGAGTGCTGAACACTGATCAGAGGTTGGTGTAGAAACAATGGGGTTTAGCTGGTAGTCCTTGATCCTAAGGTCCCTGGATTGCTTTTAAATACCTGCAGAACATCTTTATTAGAAACACAGTCGTAATCCAGTTAACCAGGACCTGTATATCTACTAGAAAGCCCTTAAGGCTCTGAAAAAAACAAAAAATGAAAGCCAGTAATATCCAAAGATCAAGATGTATTGAATCCTTACTGTGATAGGTAATGGGAACATATTACTGGTGCACATCGAGGGAACGTGATATGAAGGGATTTTAAAACAAGATAAACTTACTTGCCCTTTGTCATAAGACAAGAATAACGAGACAGTAGATGAAACTGAAAAGAAATAAATTCAAACTGATAAAAGGGAGTATCTTTTTATATGATGCATAATTAATCAGTCAAACCCACTGCCATAAGATTTCACTGAGACATAGAGTTCTGAAAGAAAAACAGGCATTTATAAGGATAATGAGAACATCTTTAGATAAGATGAAAAAAAAAGGAAGGATATCAAGAGTAATGCTTCATGACATAAATCAAGCACTAGCTTAATGTGGAAGGCATGAAGAGGACATGGCATAGGAAAGATAATGCTAACCGACACAGAGATTTTAGTATCCTTTATGAGGCTGAACTATTGTCCTGACCATGAAGGAGATCCTCTCATGCTTTTGATTTATTTTATTTGCCAAACTTTCTTGTTTCATAGCCTCCATATCTATGAAGCAGGGACTGTAAGAGACACAACAGATGTTAGCAAGTAGGAAATATTTGGGCATAGAATAAGGAAGAATTTGACAGCAAGAGTAACAGGGAAAGCCCAGACTTGATTGGTCTCATTCTTTTTGCAGTAGCAAGATACTGCAAAATGCTATGAAGTTCAGCTACTCCAGCCTGCTGTTTCTGCCTCAGTGGATTCTGCTTCCATCAGCATGAATGGGATTGGAATAAGGCCTCAGGGTAAGCATTTAGTGTAGACTTACAAACTGCAGTTTTATTTCAGCAACTTCTCTGGGGGTATTGGCTGGTAAACCTTTGAAAAATCATCCTTGCTTTTCTTACATCTCATGGTGGCACTTCCCTGCTTAGGAGATGATTATTCTAGTTCTGACTTGCAGGATGATGAATCACTGGGTTACAAACACCACTGTGCTTTTAAGACTGTTGTGTTTGCATTAGATGATGATTGAGCTGACCTGTACAAGAGAAAGTCAGGCCAGAACTTTCACTCAAAAACAGAACTGAGATTCAACAATAGTTGGTAGGTTTTAATCATTTCACATTTTTCTATTTTGAGATTCCAGCTGCAACCTAAATTGGGCGATATTGGACCTGTGGATTAAGGCTGTATTTAAACACTTCTGAGAAGACCAGGCATGAAGTATGGGGAGCTTGTAGACAGAGTTTAAGACGATCGCAGACACGTGCATGCAATAGCAGGAGACAAGCAGACAAGCAGCTAAATGGGTTCATCCAGGGATGTCTAACTTACGTTTGCAATCCACTGGGGGCAAGGGAGGGCTGGTGCTAGAGCTGCACCTGAGTGTTAGTTATGTGAAGAAGGTAGAAGAATGCACTACTTGATGGAAAGGAAGGGAAGCAATGTCTGGAGAGAGAAATAATACTGCCAGAACATCTGGACCACTGGCTAAGAGAAGAAAGAATGTGCGCATCTGAATACTGGAAGAAATGGGATTAGGAAATTCCCAGTGTTTGCTGACTCTTTGCTGCCATTAGGTACAAAAGAAACCAGAGAAAACAGCAGTTTTTTTAGCTGCTTAGTCCCATTTTCCAAGCCACAGACATGGAAAGACAACCATCCAAAATTTCAATCTGCTATGATTCATTCCTCTGTAATTTTCATGTATGACTTGATGTGTCACAGTGTGCTTTATGATATAAAGTGTGAGAAAGAGATAGTTCATCTCGGACACTTGGATGTGTAGATTGGAGAAATATTTTTTAGAATAAGTTATATTCAGAATAGGATTGATATAACAAGACATTTAAATTCATTCTTAAAACCTCACTTTCCCAGGGAAGGAAAGCACATATATATACGCACACACACAATGTACCCACCCAGTGTCAAGTGTTTAAGCTCCAGTTTGGCAAGCTATTAACCAATTACTTAGGATTTCAGAAGTTTTAGTCAGGCAGAAGTCAATAAGTATCTGAAGTACTTGTACACTTGAAATTAGACATAAAGCTGCTGAATCGGCAGCAGAATATTTCCTTTTTCTCAGCTGTCATTTGTACCTATATTTTGGATCGCTGGCCTCTTTCATGAGTGAGGCAAGTGAAGTAGTCAAATAGGTTTTTTTCCCATTTGAGGAAATTCGCCCACTCTTCCTTTTATTTAACTGTGCACAGTATTCTTGTATAATACTGCAGACCCTTGCAGGGTGGGGAGGCTGGGTTTCTGTTTTATTCTGTTGCTGTCTCAAAGGTAAACAATTTGTGCAGTGTTTTCTGTGTTGTATTGTATTGAAAATCATTCTTCTCTCATGGAGAATCGATTTAGTATAGCTGCCTGTGTATGTATATCTTTGAGTAAATGTATATGTGCACAGAAGTTTGCAAAAGTGCATATGTAGAATTACTGCTGTGAACAACTACCTGTTCGATCAACCCGTCTTACCTTCTTTTTCTTTTTATCTCTGAGCCATCAGTGTTACATCAGGATATGACTAACAAGCTCCACACAGAGAAGCAGTATTTTATCTCTAGAGTTATTTATCAAAGAAATTTGTTCCTTGCAAACTGATCACTGCAACCACAAAACAGCATTAGGCAGCATATATGATTAAACATTTTTTTGCTGGTAGAATATATTTATCTGACTTTTTTTCTTTTTTGTAAGGGATCTGAGAGCAGCCCTTTTTCTAAACTTTAGTCAAAATGTAATCACTCTCTAAATTGACCCAAATGTGTATGTATTGTTCTTAGAGTATTTTTTACTGATAAAGGGCTTCTCAGTTTTTTTCCTGTGCCTATCTTGCAATATGAAGAATCTGTTATTATTCACCACTGAATAGCAGAGATAATACCCAATTTTCAAACTTTTAAGTGGAGCTTTGTCTTTTGCCCAGTGAGTAGGATAAGATATACACCTCACTTAGATTTTCACGTACCTTTAGCTACAATTTTTCCACCTAGTCACATAGTTATACATAATACTGATGGAGAGCTCTGAGGAAAGAAGTAAGAATACTGAAATTAAAAACAAACAAGCAAACCCCTCACCCCCAGAAAAAAAATAAAATAATCAAGCTTTTTCTTATTGCTTTTCAGCCAGCTTTCCAATATTATGACTAACAGACTGAAATCAGACTTCCATTTCAGAGAAAGCAACATATCCAACAATTTATATGCTCTTTCTAAGGGGTCAGTGACTTTGAAAATAAATTAAAATCCACTATCTGACTGTTGAAGTACTGAAGGCTGGAATTTAGCAGGGTCAGATGCAGTCCTGCTGTGAGGGAGAAACAAACTTTTCTTTGCATTCTTGCATAGCTTCGTGTGTTCCTGCTAGGTATGACTGGCTGGTGCAGGAATTTCAGCTCCCATGATGTCCACAAGAAGGGGAGGGAGGAGGCAGCAAAACAATCTAAGCTGAAAATTATGACGTTGCTTCTGAATTAAAGGGGTAGCAAGTGACTTCCTTTCCTACATAAGAATAATTGACTTTGAAGTGTCTCACTGAAGTGTGGTGGTATAGAGAAGTGTTCATGAATTATTGCGGCTTGCTTGCCACCTGTGAGTGCATTTTCTAGGGCAGTGTTTTTTATTAAAGCTTGTGAAAGGCAAAGCCTGTCATTCTGAAAAGATGGAACAGAGAGGACAATGTGGTCTCAGCAGAGGGCCTGGCACCCTTGCTGTAGAGGAGAAGTGACTTGGGGCACAGCTGATGACAGTACAGACCTTGACAGCTCTGGCTGTTTTCCTAAGTTCTGTTGATTGGTGACTGAATTTAGTCACTTTTTCAGTGTCTTATGTAAAATTTTGGCATTTAGTCTTCATCCAGCTTTTATAAAGGCACAAAAATCATTACCATGGGTGGTTTTGGCAATCACAGCAGTGAGGCTAAAGGTTATGTAACAGAATCACAGAATGTTAGGGGTTGGTAGGGACTTCTGGAGGTCACCTACTCCAAGTCCCTGGCTCAACCAGGGCCACATAGAATGCTAGAACCAGTTGTCCAGGACCATGTCCAGATGGCTTTTTAATATTTCCAAAGATATTTTAATATCTCCAAGATTCCACAGCCTTCCTGGGAAACATGTTCCAGTGCTCAGATACCCTTACACTAAAAAAGTGTTGATGTTTAGATGAAGCCTCCTGTGTTTCAGCTTGTGCCCACTGCCTTCCTGTCCTGTCACTGGGCACAACTGAAAAGAGCTTGACTCCATCCTCTTTGAACCCTCCCCTCAGGTATTTGTAGACATTGATAAGATCTCTCCCATAGCCTTTTCCAGGCTGAACAGTCCCAGCTCTCTCAGCTTTTTCTCACAGGTGAGGTACTTGAGTCCCTTAATCTTCTTCACAGCCTTTCATTGGATACTCTCTGGAAAGATTATGCCTCTCTTGTACTAAGGAGACCAGAACTAGACACGGTACTCCAGGTGTGTGGCCTTATTGCTGCTGTGGAAGGATCACCTTCGACCTGCTGACAACACTCCTAATGCAGATAGGCCTCTCACCCATAACCCTGATCTCTTCTGAGCAGGGACGCTGGCAGACCTGCACACTGAAGCATGGACTGCCATTGTCTGTTTAGTTACACAGTCTTTCTGCTGGTAAACACAGAAATTCAGTTTTCAGGCTTGTCAGCCCGATGCCTGTTCAGAACTATGCTTTCCTTTTCTTCCTTTCAACAGAAAGGCAGAACCTTGGCAATGGCAGTTCACACAAGCTCAGTCTTGATATCCTCACCCCCACTGGGTCTGCACACCAGAAACAGCAGGAATGGTGCCAAAAATAAATCTGGCACAGCAGATAAAAACAGATGCTATTGTCCAAATGGTATTAGAGTCATTTTCATTCCTGCTATAATACCCCATAGTCTAAAGCACTTACATATTTAAACATTGAAGTTCTTACTACAGAAAATAACAGTGCAATGCAGAAAAAACACAATTAAATTTCCAGTGTTCCTTTATTTTCTTTTGGTGGGTATTTAATTAAATAGATCGAATATCTAATCTGGAAAGGTGTTAAAATCAGAAGTATTATTTTTACTGGAGCAATACCTATTTTTCTAGCACTGATACACATTGCTATTTGGTTTCCTACTGTAATCTCTTGTTTTATTTATTCTTCTTGGTAAAAGAATCTTTCACTCTACACGCAAAGCATGCTGATTTGGCTAATACAACACCCCAAAACCACGGAGTTCTGCAAAGTAATAAAAGAATGAAAAGATTGCAGCCTGATCTGTAGCTCATAGCTTAACACAGAAGCCATGCCTGATAATTTTCTTCTCTCCCAGTGTAGCCCCTGCTAAACACCAGCAAAAAATTTGCTGATTGTCATAAACTGTCTATATTTTCTTGTGAACCCTAAGCATTCATCCAGTCTCTAATCAAGCAGATATAAATCAGAATTTATAAAGGGTGCTAGACCTGATGTTTAAAAAAAGCAAAAAACCCGTTGCTCATCCTTACTGGCTATTCAACACAGGACATAGTAAAAACTTACCTATCTGATAAACTCCTATTTGCTGCGGTGTGTGTAATCGCCTGGGTGTGAGAAGACAGAATTACACCTTCTTTTCAAACCTTTTTCTTCCTTTAGAAAGTATGGCACCTTGCTCACGTAGGGGAAAACCAAAGCAAACCAAGCCCTTAGATTTGGTAAAGATTTAAAATGACTATATTAAGCATCACAACCAATGACAAACGTGACTTAACCAGGAACATCCATTTATGACTTCTGCCATGGTGTCCTTCAAGTGGTTGCTTTATTCCCTTTTCAGCACCACTCAAACATTTTCTGTTATGCCTGAGCCTGTAATCTATCATTCAAAACATTGTAATCATGATCTACAGATTATGTACCCAATACAAATGCACTAAAACTCAGCACATGCATTTTAAATAATCAATTGATATTTAATTAACACACAATTGCTGCCCTAATACTGAATCTAATCCTCTTAAAGTGTGACCAGAATTCCCACTAGAGTGGTAATGTCCTGAGAGTGAAAGAAATACTCTGTGATCATTATAAGAGTATTGTAATTTATAGAGTTTTTGTCAAGAGATTAAGCAATTCCGGAATCTATTACACATGAAAAAATTCACTTTCGAACAGAAAAGAATTATGATCCCTCCTTCCTATCCTTTAAAATATATTTTAGTGCTGTATGTTGGTTTTAATAAACACATTATCTCAACATTCTTTCCAAGTAATGTACATAAAACTTCTGTATAGTACCTTTATCAAGTATGACACAGAAAACTGCTTAGGGAAAATGATGCAACTTCAATTCTTGCTGAGTCTTATTATGAACATATAGCACAATTATTAGCTGTTATGACCAAAAAAAAACATTTTCAGGAGACATTTCCTTTAATTTCGCAAAGCGAAATGGCTTGAAGCGTCATAATAAGAATAAATTGAAAGAACACACCCTGTTTTCAGTTTGACAGAAGTTAAACCCTATCTTGTTATTGGTTATTTCATGAATAAAATAATGAACTATAATACGAATGGTCTGATTTTTAACCAATTTGTCATGCCTCGGTTGGAATGTACAAAAAAATAACCCTGATTGAAGATGAGAACAATTGTTGTTCTGTGCTGAAGTAAGGTTTAACGGAACCCGGAATTGTGAGTCCAGCAGGTCCGTTGACAACAGAAAGTATGTGAAATATGTAGATTCAGCTCAATACACAGTGGCACTTCTCAGGATGGCACCCAGCTTCTTCCAAGGTGAGGTTTCCCCCTGGGGATGTATCTCCTTTATATGTAGTAGGCTTTTTCACTACCTTCCACCTCCCCCCTGCCTCCCTGCCCTGCAACTTCTGAGTTTTCAATGCCTTTATAAACCTAGCACTTAAAATCTTCCGAGGCAAAGATTGTTATGATGTAATTACTTAGGTTGTGGAAACGTATGTCCGTTTGTTTAGTCTCACCACCCATCATCACATGGAATTAGCCTCTAGTCTTTCTTTTATGTTACATGATTATTGTTTTCCATACTTTTGTCATCTGCACTTTTAATAGCATGATTTCAGTGAGGGGTTGAACGCCAGTTCTAAAAATGGAAAAAAATGCAAAAGATTTGGTATTGCATTTCAAAAGAGTAGGATATGCATAAGTTAAAGTTTTGTGGTACTTCACAAACCCAGTGAAATTCCATGTTGCTGTTGTTGTTCCACAGCTCTCACAAAGAACAAAACCTCTCCGGTTTCAGATCCATATGGTTTTATGCTTGTATATCTACTAGAAAAAACTTAGAAAGAGACTATATGTAGGTATCAAACTCAAAGGTATCATACTTAAATCAATTGTTTCTCCTACCAGAGTCAGGATTTCATTTACTGTGTTTAATTTTTGTGCAAAATGTTATATAAAAATAGCGGTGCCAGTGTTTCAGCTGTGTGCCTTTCCAGTTGGCAGATATATTTTCCATTGAACTACTGTGTTTCTCACGTATATTGCTTTTTATGCATATGTCTGTATTTACATATCTGTATTCAAATACATATATATTTGGGGTCAATTAGATTTTCAATCTCTCCAGGGGCATAGGTCAGTAACTCTGTCAAGGTTCACTAGACCTGTAACAGATGCTCTCTGTTAACCCCTCTCCCTTTCCAAAGGGAAAGAAAGGAAATAAGGGTGAGAAACTTATGGATTAGAAAACTAAAACAACTTTAATGAAATGAATAATAATATGGAATATATACAAATCTATACAAAAGCAGTATTGAACTCAACTCCCCTGACGGTAATTACATCACTATCACACTGATGCTGTGGAGCTGGCACTGGGGAAGCACCAGACTGGACTCAGCAGCCGATGAGAATTGGATACACGAGCTGGATTCTGGAACTAGATTTAGGAATACACAGATCAGGATTGGAGGAAGAACAGAGAGAGTACTCTTTGGATGCCAGCCATTGAAGAAGGGAGTTTGGCCCTCATGATCCCTCAGATTTATAGTGAATGCGATGTATATGGGATGGAATACCTCACTGCCCAGTTTTGGGTCACCTGTCCTGGCCACTCCTTCCCGCAGGTAACACCTTTTACTTTCTACACCCCACTATGTGGTATACAAGATTTAGCAGTGCCCTTGGTCTGCACACCAATCTTTGGTAGCAACTCTAAACATCAAGCGTGATCACTGTTAGAAGCAGACACGGTCTGCTAAAACATGCTGTTAACTTCAGAAAGCGCAGCTACTTAGAAGAGACTGAGCTGAAAAGTGAAATCACTGCACAGAATTAGTTCTGTTCTGACTCAAACCAGGACAACATACATGTAACTCTTTCCCTTATACTGATAAGAGGTGTACTGAAGCCCACAAATGAAAACCTGTCAGTGAGAAGCACCAACATGGACTATTCTCTGGAGGTTTTTATCTGAAGTACTCCCTCTGTAACCCCATCAGGTCCTTACAAGATTTCTTATTCTTCAGTCTCATCACCTACAGAAATAACACTGTGTGATGATCACACCTAAATCTTTAGCATCGGTTGTTTAGTTTCAACAGCATTTTGCAGTGCAAGGTGTCAAACAGCTAATTAGGTTTTCTAGAGTTTTGTAAAAAAAGTCTTGGCCAAATAAAGGTGGAAAATCCTTAAGCGTTTTCTGACAGAAGAAAAGATGCAGCAGAAAGCTGAGTGTTATTAGACATGGGACAACTAACCTGAAGAGAGGCTAAATGCTTTGACTGTAGGAGAGTTTCAGCTCAAGCTTATTCTTTCTTAAACTCCAAAATTGCTCAAATTCACGTTAATCTATTGAAAAATCATGCCCCACGTTCTGGTGGGATAGACATTATTACTGCCATGAAGAAACAAAAAAAAAAACCAAAACATATGTGCTTTATATGTACACACGTATACATACACATGTAGGCACATACCTGTAAATACACATTCATATATACGTGTAGAGGGAGACTTTGAGGCTTTATTCCCTCTTCAACTCATGCTGACAATAAGTTTATGACTATTTGGAGCTCTTCAGTGAATCATTCTGTCCTTTATGCTGATCATAATATTCTTGTCTTGGAAACTGATAATATGAAGCTGGCCTCTAGGCACATTAAAGAAAAAAACATAGTAGTAACATTAATGAAAATACTTATTTTTGAAGCGGACAGCTGGCAACATATAATCCCAGACTTGATTGATGTCTTTAACTTATTAGTCTCCCCAATTTTGCATATTTTTTTTCTTAAACTTCACTGTGTCAGCTATACTGAAAGTTCATTCAATCTCTCAACACTTTCTGTGTCTAATAATGACTTTCTGAGTTCTTTTTGTACATAGGTATATTTTCTTTGTCAGTTAAACTCCATTCTAGTTGGTCTGAAATAGAGATAATCAAGCATAGCTTTGTGGGGCATCATAGATAATACAAATTTTCCTTTGAAGAGTTTTACGCTAAATTTGAAGCCTGAGCAATTTACAAAACTGATTTTTGTGATATTTTAAGATGAAATCACTATGTTTGCTTTAACCGTTGGCTTAATATAGACACCTCTATAATATGCATGTTTTTCTATTGTGACATCTGAGTGTCTTCCAGTAGTGTGTTAAGCAATGGCTTCTAACTGGAACATACAACTATTTCCTTCATACTCTTCCGGGTGTGGATGTTTTATTTCGTTCGCATATATGACATACTATACATTTTTACTCTTGAAGACTAGGTCACAAAGGGCATTATCAATGCATAAAAGTAGGTGAAGTTGGTGGTAACTCTTAGATCATCTAATAATTCTACAGTCTTGGATAAACCCAGAAATAAAGCTGTCCTTTTCTAGAAATGATTAATCACTGTAGTAGAACAATTAATTATGCTTATGAGACTGATTATCTTTTTTTCCCCTCATGTTACTTATTTTGGAAATTGAATGAAATTAAAGGAACATTAGAAATTTCATCTTTCTGGAGATCTTAAAGAAATGTTTTATAGAATGAGTATTTAGATATATTTGATGATATTCCATGTTGCTCTAGAAGTATACAGATTCATTTAGTTTTCTGTAGGATAATGTTATCTGGTTAAAAAGCAGCAGTTTCTTGTGTATTTAAATTGACATTTTTGTTGTTTCTTAGTCACAAACTAGGCCATCTATTTTATAATGACAATGAATTCAGCAACAGCATGCTCCGTGGATAACAATTGTGCTATTTTTGTTCAATTTATAAGCTGGAAGTCAAGTAAAATGAGACATTCAGTTTTCAGATAATAAGACTGAAACCACGTCAAGGCTTTACTTCTTTTCTTGCTGAATATCATTGAACTATATAAAAACTCTAGCCTCTAGAAAGTGGAACAACTAATTAAGCTAAAACCAAAATTCTATATTAATAAAAAAGAATAAAATTAATATATAAATACTTCTACCATGTTAGCATGACAATATTTGCATTTTCGTCAACATTTGTAAGCAATAGTAATTTTCAGTGGATATGGTTTAAATGAGCCAGTCTTCTTCAATTAAAAGCTGTTATCTTCTGATCAGTTGTCAAAGAATAACTGAATTCGTGTGGCTAAAAATTTAAATTTTGCTCTGTTATTTACTTTGTTTATAAGACTGAGTCACATAATTTCTGACAAATGTCAACTTGTTACCCTGTGACTTAGATTTTGGCTCTTTTCCAGTGCACATGGTCTATTTTAGGTGTCACATTACAGAAAATCAGTGTCTGCACAGAGTATCCAGCCAAGTACACTATCTTATTCCCAATTGCTAAATTTTGATGCTTCCTTATCTGTATATCAGATGGCTGTTTAAAACAACTTCCTTAGGAATTATCAGCAAACTTTGTTTTCTGTTGTACACTAGTATTATCCATGGGAGCCAGTTATTGAAAGTGTTACAAACAGATGGTGCACTAAAAAAATAAAAAGTAATGTAACATAATGGGCCAGTACACTACATAACAATGTTACAAATCTTCCACCTATTTGACACACGAGGAATAAGATTTACTTATTATTAGAGTGGTGAATCTATATTTGGCTGGGCAAACACTGCTTTTCGCTACAATGCCTTCCTTTTGGAATCTTACTTCCTTTTGGAATCTTATTAATTTTCTGGCTTTGAAGAACAGTTACAGATATCCACAAGTGTATGCAGGTGTTCATGGAGGAGAGGGTTCGTAATAAGTATTTTCCATTTTCTTTTCTTCTTCTGCAGTCCTTTAAGCCACGATTTTTTGACAAACCCACTATAAACCTCTACCACAAATTAGTTTCAGTCCTAGTCTTTTTTTTCTTTTTAAGTTGCGAGTAAAAATGGCTAAGCTGGTCTTCCCAGCTCTGAGTACACAAACTATCCCATTGAATTTTAATCTTTCTGTATGAACCTACTAAAAAAAAAAATCACAGCTAGCTGATGGGTAATATACCTACTCTTTAACTCTGATTAACTTAAGGTTTTAATTTAAATGCATTTTAGAAGACATCACCAACTAGTTTGAGATCTCTGAATGTTCTGTGAATATTACATAGGACACATCTGGCATTCAGACCACCCATATGAGATACTTAGCGTGGAATCCATCTCTTTAATTGTATTTTACTTTAAGGTCCAAGTGACTTCTCATACTGTGGTATTAGGAAGCTATAGATGTTGGATTTGTATTTCGTAATTAGAAAATAAAGCATAAGGCCTTTAAAAGATCAGCTTTCATAATACCTTTGAGTCCATCTTTAACTACCTTTTGTATTCTCCAAAGGGCTGACTTTAAATCCATAGCTTCAAAAGAGCACAAATGGAAGGAATGGACTTCCCAGAAGGACTAGAACATTTCTCAGCTATCTATCACATAGATTAAAAAACAACTTTAAAGAACTGTTTGAAAAAGATTAATTATTTTGAATTTTTTTGGTCAAAATCCAGGAGATAAATTAATAAAAATATGATGGAAAGTCAAAGGAATGCCAATGTTTCTAATCAACTGACACTTTAGACTAAGGTTTAAGTTAGGAGAGGTATAAGCAACCATTTCATTTTATCCGAATCTATTCTGCCATCCAGAATGGTGGAACCAGACATCTCCTTCTACGCAGTAATAAAAAGTTCTGTGCTGCAGAAATCGTGATGGTTTGGATTCAAGTTAAATCTTAAATACAGAAAGCCTTTCTTAAACTCATGAACCTCTCAAACACATTGTGCTGTTGTCTATTATATAGTTACATGTCTAATGTAGTACCAGTCCTCTCAGAGTACATTTTATTTCAGATTATTTTAGCATCTGCATAACCATGAAATGCTAATACCTACTTAGTTTTTCATCTCTCATTGAGTAACACAGTGCTTTGAGAAACTACTGATATTCTTAGATACAAGATCCAGGTACTGGTTAGTAATTACGGGTAAACCTTAGAATTTCCAATTCTGCATGCAAATCCTATGACATCAGCTGTTTGATTGGACATCTCATTAAATAATTTAAGCTAAATATTTGATAATCTTGTGAAATGTTAACACCTGAAATCTCTGGCTGGACTGGCTGCATAATTTCCTTGCATCTTTCTGCTTTTTTTCCCAGTACTGGGCTACAACCAGATAAAAACTCAGCTCTAGTTCACCATCTCCCATCCTCCAGCCAATGTGTTGGCATCTTGCAGGCTGCTTGCAGAAGGTCTTCCTGGGCTTTACCAAGAAAGTTGCTTAGCTTCTGGGAACTGTCATGGAGGAGAGCACTCAACCCTCATGGACCTTTCTCTTCACAGTACAACAAAGCTAGTCTCTGAAGTAGCTCATGGAGACCTTGAATATAAAGAGTTGATTTAGTTCCCTGACTTCAGTTCCCTTACACACTCAGAGCCTCCAACTAGTTATAATTAAGATCAACGGGAGAAACAAAAGATAATTTTTTCCTTAAAAATCTAAGCACGTTTGGTTGTGGGGCTTTTGTTTATTTCTTGTTTTTTATCTGACCGTTTTCTCTAGACATTAAAAAAAAAAATTAAAAATGAACTAGTAGTACTGGTACTAGCTCAGAATATACAATCTAATTAGTTTTGTGGCTTTGAAATGAAGAGTTAACAATTTCTTTATTAACTGGTAATTTTTGATTTTAAAAAAATCACGTCTTCTAACCCTGTTTACTTTGCAAGAGGCAATTCCCATTTATTATTATGTAAGGTTTTTATTGATTTTATGAGATAAAATGTAACAAGAAAATTACTAAAAATTTTTATCTACAACTTCCTACAAACAAAATGAATGAAGACAAGTAAACATCTACTGAGGCTTACTGCCTTATCTCTAGCTATTCCTCCATATATGATAAATATGTAAAACAAATTTTCCATCCCTGTTATTTTTTGCTGGTGTGATGCAATGCAAAATTTTCTTTTGATATGTCTTACAAAAACATATTTGTTTTTCTCTCAGAGAAACATTGTTTTCTACAGCAGTAAGTATGTATTTTAGCTGAATTCCTTTGCATTATATTCTTAAAATCATATTTATATGAACCCATGACTCTTTCTCTGGATAAAATCCAGAAAGACAAAAAATTAGCTCTGGCATTATAGTAGCTGAAGCTTTTAAAGTAAATGATATTCTGATTCTGCTGCTGAAAACTGAGAAGAGAAAAGCCAGAAAGTTTCTCATGATGATCCTTTCATTCATGGGACCTTAAAGTCCCTTGGAACTGAATGCAATGAACAGATAAAATTTCCACCACAGAAGAGCCAGCTAGGAAGCATATGCTTCATGCCACTTCTCCAAATCAAAATTAAGATAAAAGAGAAGTAGCAATGGAGACTACGGGAAGATGAATTCAGATCTGAGAAGATGGGAAATCTAAGAGGAGTGCAGGGAATGTGCTGAGGGAACAAGGAGATTTCTCAGACTCACAATCACCCTTGAAGAAATTTTATTTTAATGTATAATAAACTCTGGATTTGAGTTTCAGGACACCAGCTTTGCAAAACCTTTGAAACAGAAAACAAAAGTTAGAAAGCTAGAATGTATCTTCTGCAAATAACTATTTTTTCACAGAGAACAAATTGCTTACTGTTTGCTTGTTTAATAGATGTACATCTGCCTCCCACATTAAGGTGCATCTACCAGGAAAATTCTGGGAGTACTCTCATAAAGTAACAATAAACAAGATCATAATCATGACTTCTAACCAAAGTTTATCTCCCAGAACTTTTTCACTGTAAAGAGGCCATTTTAGTGAGACTGTTTAGCTCTGCATTTAAAGGGTTCCACATTATCTTTGTAGTTAAATATATTTCAATTTTTTTAGCCCTATCAATAAAAACTCCATCAGTAGGAAAAATGCTAAATTAATTTTGATTTGTAAGAGTAAGAGAATGAAAAATAATGGAAACTGAAAAGATACATTTTTCATTTAGATTTGAAAATTTTAAGTATTTCATTCGTTTATGCCTCACCTCCTGACCCATGCTCCTCATCTGATCTGAAATGTCTTGTGTATTGCTAGAACTGTAAGTTTATTGTAAGAGAAAGCTGCTGTCATAAAATAACATGTTAAAGTGTATATTTTTTTAATATAAAGTAATATATATTACATTTACATTTTGTAAGTCCTCTAATCCTCACCAGCATTCATATGCACGTAGCAGTAAAATCCCTGGAGCATATCACTAACTGTAAACGAGAAAGGTGAGAAAACTAGATGAACATTTTCAATTGCATGTGAAAGCTGGAAATAATGGTGAATTTAAGTTTCCTTGCAAGCTCCGTTAGGGTATTTAAGATTACTCCAAATGCCTGGTACACAGAAATCAAAATAACTATGCATGAATGTGTTTATTTGCAATTCAAGTAATGAAATATTGCCTGATATTCTTTTAATGCATTATTATTATTTGTAATTTTTTTTTTCCAGGAAAAATATATATCAAACATATGAAAATATAAAAGCCAATTATTTTTCCCTCTGGAATAACTGGATCTTTGTGGCTGAAAGGGAACCCCTGCTTAGTCTTGCCTTGTTCTGCTGTACACAATTATTTCAGTACCAAAATTATAGCAAGGATTCAATGTCAACATTTTTTAATGCTGTTCTGAATGTTAATGTTTCTGACTCCTTCCTTGTGCAAAAGAACTAATAGTAAAACTGCAGTGAAATCAGGAGCAACAGTATCGATCTAAAAAAGGCAAATCACTCAGATATGGAATAATACTTATCCTAGAACTACTCCTCCAAGGAAGACTCTTCCACAGTGTTTTTGATTCCAATTAAATTTGGAATTGTGCTTTCTCCAAACACAAATGTATTTTCCAGGTGCTAATAGTAATGCAGAAAAGAGATGTAATTTGTCACCTTCTCTCCCCTAATTTATGATTTTATCATTTTCTTGTGAATATGTCTATGTAGTTATTATGCACTGAGTTTTGCACTATATTATTCATTTGTTATGTTTTCTCTTTATATGCCCACTCAGCAGGGTACAGATTGTGTGTGGGCATACAGTCTTGAATTGTGACTGCACAGCTTGTTTGTGGAGGATTGTAGCTATCCCAGGACAAGCTCTTGGAGTCACAGGTACACAGGAACTGGCATTGTGCAGATGAGCCAGTTATAGCCCTAGCTCTGGGGAAGGTGTGGATAGTGTCCTGCCAGTTTGTTTACCTCATTTTGCCATTAGTTTATTTGAGAGAAGTGATGGAAATCTAGATCGTTCTGCTGGATGATATGGCTCAACTTTTCTGATGTTTTTTTCTGGAAAAGTTTGTGTTCTGAAGCACAGCATTTTTTTATCTGGAAGCCTGTAGATGTATCATGTACCTCTTACAGAACTTGTCCTCTAGGAAGATCACTACTTTATCAGAAAGTGAATTCTGAATGATTTTTTGCTGAGGAAGTATAGTGGTTTAGAACCTGATGGGACAGGGCACCATGTGCTGCTGCCCCCCCAGACCCCTGGGAGGGAAGGGATAAAGGGAAAGCACAAGCCCAGGGTTGAGATAGGAAGGATTTAATATAACAATGCACAAGAAACAATCATAACAACAGTGAGAAAACAAGGTACAAAACAAGTAATACCGGAGCAGACCTGAGCGCGCACACCCTCACCTGGCCTCAAACCTCCAACCCAATGCTGTGGGCATGACATCAGCAAGGTATGGAGTAACTTGGCTGTGGTTGCCCCCCCAGCTCCTGCTGAACATTAACCCTGTCCTGAACCATTATAGGGGCAATATTTTATGCTCAGGATATGACACTGGTTTTGGTAGTTTTGTGCATATTTATAAAGGGAAAGCTTAAAGTAATATGTTACCTAAGTGAAGAGACTAGATTTCTGCACCTTGTTTTCTTAACTTTATTGAATGTCTCTTTGGGATTGAAACTACATATCTGAGGGAAATGCCTTGGTTAAGAAAATGGGAAGCTTCAATCACTGGTCATTAGTTTCTAGCAATGAACCCCTGATGAAGCAAGCTCCAAGAAATCGGGGGGTTTCTGGATGGCCGGGCCCAAAGGGTTGTGGTGAATGGAGTTAAATCCAGTTGGTAGCCAGTCACAAGTGGTGTTCCCCAGGGCTCCATATCGGGCCCAGTTCTGCTTAATGTCTTTTATCAATATTCTGGATGAGGGGATATAGGGCACCCTTAGGAAGTTTGCAGATGACACCAAGTTAGGCGGGAGTGTTGATCTGCTTGAAGGTAGGGAGGGTCTACAGAGGGATCTGGACAGGCTGGATCGATGGGCTGAGGCCAGTGGTATGAATCTCCACGAGGCCAAGTGCTGGGTCCTGTACTCGGGTCACAATGACCTCATGCAACGCTATAGGTTTGGGGAACAGACTGTATCAGGAATATTGCGGCCAGCAGGACTAGGCAAGTAGTTTCTCCGTGTACTCAGCACTGGTGAGGCCACATCCTGAATACTGTATTCATCTTTGGGCCCCTCACTATGAGTAGGACATTGGGGTGCTGGAGTGTGTCCAAATAAGAGCAATGAAGGTGGTGAGGGGTCTAGAGCACTAGTCTTATGAGGAATGTCTGAGGGAACTGGGTTATTTAGCCTGGAGAAAAGGAGGCGGAGGGGAGACCTTATTGCTCTCAACAACTATCTGAAAGGAGATCATAGTGAGGTCAGGGTCAGACTCTTCTCACAAGTAACAAGTGATAAGACAAGAGGAAATGTCCACGAGTTCTAACAGGGAAGGTTTAAACTGAATATTAGGAAAAATTTCTTCATTACCCAGGGAAGTGGTGTAGTCATCATCCCTGGAGGTATTTCAAAAACTTGTAGATGTGGTGCTTGTTGAGTTAATGGTTGGCCCTGATGATCTTAAAGGTCTCTTCCAACCGAAACAATTCTATGATTCTATGTTTCTGTGTTTAAAACCAGTTGAAGAGAACAAGACACTAACGCAGATAGATACACACTAAAACATGTCAGGGATTTTAGAAAGTAAACTGGGAACTTGTCCTGCTCCCTGACAGATAAAGTCTGTGCTAAGACAGCACCCTGACTTAAGAACTTGCTTTACTGTATCTCACACTAGAGTGACAGGCTTGGTATACTAGGGGATAGAAATCTAATCCCTCCTAATGGATGACAGAGTTCAAATCTTCTGACCTTCCAGGATAAAAATGAGAACAAATCTTAGGTGTTTTTGAACAATTCTCATCCCTTCATATAAGAAAAGAGATATAACAACAGGAAAAGTTACACTAAGGGCAACAAGGATGATCAAGGATAATACATGGCTTCTGTGTGAAGGAAGATCAAATAGAGTAGTCTGGCCTGGAAGAGAAATGATGTAAGGTGGATATAGCAGAATGTCATGGCTGTCTTGGAGAAGGTAAATAGGGAAAGATTATTTACTATCTCTTCTAATATAAGATGAAGGGAACATCAGATGAGACAAGTATGTGTCAACTTCGAAGCAACTAAAAGGAAATACTTCTTCAGTTATAGCTATCTATGGAATTCTCTGCCACAGGACATCAGAGATACTCGGAGTGTAAAAAAACGGAATGTCACATGAGTGAAGAGAAAGATTCACTGACAGCTACACAAGGGTAGTACCTATCTACACGAAATCCCTGACTGCTATAGATTTGGCATATATTTTGAAGAGTGCCTTTGCAGTGTTCGCTAGAGATCTGCTATTGGCTGTGTCAGGTGCACGAAACCGGGATAAGTGCTTCCTTGGTCTAATATGATACGACAGCAGAGTTAAATAAAACACCTATGACTTGAGAGCAGTGAAGTAGCTAGAGAATCTTGCCTTTATGCAGACACTATATCAGGAACAAGAGGGACTCCATGAAATGCCAGGCTCGCAGGGGAAAAAACAAACTGACCAATCAAAGCCTTCATCATAGTCTATGACATCAAGCACAAGTAAAGAATACTGTATAGGTATGTAGATTTAGCAATGACAGGACTATTTCAAGTACAGAACATGTAATTGTCCTTGTGTGTGAAACCTATTCACAACGGGCATGCATGTATATATGAGATGAATTAATTTAAACCTGCAGGGAGCTAAAGGGACAACTGTTCCTAGTCACCTTTGAATGACATTGTCCTTAATACTTAATATTAAGGACACTTAATACTTAATTAATACTTAATACTTAATACAGTATATGTCGCAAAATGGAGATGTACTTTCAGATGGGTCTATATACCCATGGAAGCTTTTCAAAATCTTATTTGAAAGGAAATGGGACTATTTCTTCTGAAAATGTCTCTCATATTGTTCACCACAATACCTCTTTTTAAGAAACAACTAGAAATAACATTTTTACTTTGATACACACCATAGTGATATAAAATAGAGGTCTTTCCATTTTCTGAAAGATCAGGAGCAGTTTTGTGTAAGTATATGGTATTTCTATTTTTTAATATTAGGAAAACTATCAATCTCTGTTATAGACTACATATTTCTGAACACTGTCTCTACGTCTGTTGATGAAAAGCCATTTTTTGCGGAAGAATTGGTGACAGAACGGAATGAACTGTCCTTGTTTACTCTTTTAGCTGATTGAAGTGTGATGTTGCGCAATAACATCTTTTGGCTGGTTAACTTTCAGTGCTTTTTTTGGTTACTAAGGGAAAAAATCTATTCATGCCTTTTAGACTCTCTCTGACATTGCCTATTATTTCACTCTGTCAGTAATCTGTAAGAGCATTAAAAAGGAAGAGTGGGTGCGTAGGGGGAACTGTGATTATTTACATTTGAGGCCTTTTCATAAAGGATACCTGTCCAGTTACTGTCTTGATCCTGAATTGGTAAACACTGTTGCTTTCTTCAAATGAACAAACACTAGAATGAGGGAAAATTTCAACAATGGTCATATTCAATTCACCAGACCAACACAAAATAATTCAGTTATATTGATTTCATAAACTGGGGTCATGTTAGAGCCCTACATAAACAGCTTCGTCCTTTATACTTCGAAGGTGGCATTACTCCTAAAACGTTTCAAGCTATTATTACAGAAAAATATAAGACAGTGAGTAATAGCATGCATTTTGGTTGCAATTATGTCCAAACTCAAGCAGAATAACACAAAACTAGGCAATTTCTGTATTACATCTATATTTACTCTTAATCTTACAACTATGAAAAATGAACAAGAAGTTGGAGCTTTAGCAAAGGGTTTAAAATAGCTTTTTATTTTTTAATTGGTGGATCATAACCATGGCAGTCCTAAATGCTCATTTTTACTGGTAAATAACCCTCCTTATTTCTGGCTTCTAAACAACGTTTTAATAAACCTGGTGCATTGCTTTGTTGGGCACCCCTTGATTTCTACTTCAATTTTTGCATTCTGTGATGGTTACAGATAGGGTTAATAAGCAGTTAATCACCTGTCAGTAATATATTTGTTACCATTTCCAGATAATTGCATTTAGAGTCATCCTGTCTAGAATGTGAAGCGGGTATTAATAATGCTATCCTTTACTTCAAGTAGCTAAGGTTTCTCAGTGGCAGATGAATGTGTCTGCTGTTCTCTTGACATACGCACAAAGCTTTCAGCTTCTAGAGTATCCTGTCAGCTCTCACTCTTCCCACTTTAAATCAAGTAATTTTATTTTACGCCACTTACCAACCAACAGCAATTAATTTTATGGTATATTTAGCAAGAGTTGCTTGTTGGTTCATTAATGAGACTGATATTTGGTTTATTGAATTATTTTAAACTTTATCACAATCAACAGAGCACATACATCTAAAAGAGTGATTCTCTGCAAATTTTTTCCATACATGTACTTGTCTGTCCTTGACAGTACTGTGACAATTTGAAGATGGATAAATAACCCTACCAAGTGAAAATATATTGATTTAAGTCCATCAGGATCTTGTACACAGAGCACACTGCTGAATAGAATTAAACAACTTCAATTATATTGAGCTAATATGAAAAATTGCCCATTATCTGTTATACTTTTACTTGTTGGAATGAGACATATTTACTGTTGATATTGTTGAGTTTCCCATTATTTAAGTGTATGCATCAGGGTGTCATGAAATAAAATAAAGAATGAAAAAACAGTGTTCTTCAAGAAGAAGAAGGATAACTGGCTGGACATTTTATGCACATAGAAAAGCCATACACATCTATTCTGGTGTACAGTTTATTCATTTTAAAATGGCGTTTTGGACTGAATAAAAATTCATTTAGTGATTTAGTTCCTATTGCAGGAAAATTGAGATAACACACATTCTGAATATTTAACGTTTTATTTCATAGGTTGTTAAAATTAACATACCCAGACTTTTTAGGTATTGCTGCACTGTATAGTGCACTGCAATAGCAATCACAGTTAGCTCTTACAGTGGATGCTCTATCCACACAGATCAATTAGTTTTGTAGGGTATATAAGTCCTGAAGAAGCAACACTGCACTGAGATGGTTGGGCTTTCTCTGCAAACTCTTTCAGAGACATCCCTGATATAGACTTGTCTTTTGTTCAAAAAACATCTTTCGCATTGTAATTAAAAAGGGCAAAATCAACCTACAATTAGCAATTTTTCTCTTTTGTACTTTCTTCTTACATGTTCAATTCAGAAAAAAAAAAAAAAAAAGGAGAGAATAAATCTATATTAACATAAAATGACCTATTTTTCCTGGTTTGTTTTTGTTTGGGTTGTTGGGGTTTTTTCGTTTTCTATCCTCTTTTACTGAGGATAAAATGCAAACAATCCGCAAAGTAAGTACTAGTCACTCAGCAGTAACACAAGTATTCTTGTATTGTGCTTCAAGTAGCTTTCAGTCTTGAAGTAAAGCTATGGAGATTTGACATTCAGATTGGTATTAGAAGGGTCTTCATTTCAAAGAGCGTAGTCTGAGAATTGGCTATTGAAGATAGTCTAGTCCACGCACAAGGCAGGTGTTCCTGGTGACAGAAACAGACATGAAATATAGGCTGAAACCTAAATTTCATCACAAGACCTTGAAGAAAGGACAGGAAATTCTGAGATGATTTGCTGAAGAGCCAGTGGAGGGTTTCAAGGAGGAAGCAACCATTGTCTAATGGCCAGCTAAGCTAATTTTTAATGGGCTAGAAAGAACAGTAGTGCTAATCACAAGTACTTCATAGCCTTGAGATGTGTTCATATTTGCTGGATAAACCCAGTATTTCATAACTGTTTCCTGAGGCTTCTTTTATTATTCCCTGAATCTTCTCCTAGCTATTCTCTTTGCACAAAGGGGCTATTCCTTTCATGGTTAAAGTCTGACAGTAATGCACTGGAACACATCAGCATGAAATATGGGGTTTGATTTTTATACATTCTTGATCATATTTTTGAAGTATAGATACTGAAACTACTTTAGGGCATAACTGAAGAGCCCTTTTAAAATGTCCCTGCTGGCCATATCGAGCTGATGAGCTTGATAGTGAAACTGGCCTTGCTGATATAATAGTATCTTTGCTAGGCTGTAAACAATGACTTTAATCAAGATCCTAAATGCTTTACAGACAAAATGTTCTTTCAAGGTTTCCTGATTTTATGGAGTCAGAGTGAGTGTTTTGCTTTTGCTCCCTTTATGTAATTCTCATCACCGTCAATGTCCTCTTGTCCTTATAAATCTTAACATCTAGAGGCAATTGCTTAAACTATTTTTAATACACTGACAGCTGTTAATATTACAGATTACTGTATGATGTAAGCAATGTCTTTTCTATGTCTTGTTGAAAAGGAAAGACAAGACGCAGTAAGAAATTCCTCTTGGGAACATGTTTCATTCTGTTTCTGAAGCACGCACATGAAAAAGAGTTGCATCGCTTTGTACTTGAAACTCTCTCACCTTCTAAAAGGATGGACATCAGCATATCTAGACTGTGGAGTTCATGATTACTAAACAGTGAACTCATCTCCACGATGAAAGTAAGTAATCTTGGACCATAAATGCTCATTTGGCAAGCACAAATGGTTTACCATGTGTGTGGTGGGTTGGCCTCAACTCACAGCTGAGCACCCACACAGCCAGTCACTCACCCCTGTCCCCTCTGGTGACATAGGAAGGGGGAGGAAACAAGAGGAATGACAGAGAAAGAGAGAGAAGACTAGTAGGTTGATGGAGAAATTGTAATTGTAACTGCTCAGCAGTGGTAATTTGTGACCAAGGAATGCTCTGGTATGGAAGGCAAGGAGACTGAATTGCAAGAAGGCATTGAACAGGTTGGAAGTAGGAATGCCAGAAACAGAGCAGGCTTCTTGCAACGGAATGAAGTTTCCCTTTAGCTTTGTCTTGCAAACCATCCTGGAATGAGAGCACTCAGGGATCCAAGCTCAGGTGCCACCTTTGGGCTGCAGAGTTGAGCTGGTAGATAGACCCAGGTCCAGGCTGAGGTGCCTTATGCAACCACTTTCAGGATTGGTCCTGATGCAAGTGTATATAAGGAATCTGCTTGTGATGCATCTTCGCAGACTTCATGTACATCTGTGTATTGTGGAAGGACTATGTCCAATTCATTGTTCATTAAATATTTCTTTTATATTTATGTACAAATGTTTGTTTAATTTGCCTTAAGGGGTACCATAAAAATTCCCCAATGGTAGAAAAAAAGACAGGGACATCATTTACCAACAATTCTGTAAGCAAAAAAGACTTAGGTTTGAGGAATTCTGTTTCATTTATCATCAAGTAATATAAAGATATGATTAGCAATTAGGATATTGGGATACAAAAGTAAACAACTAAAACAAGCATTTACAGATATAGAGAAAAGACCCTTTCCTCCTCCTTTCAGTTGATGTGAGTTTTCTTAGTTTCACTCCCAGGCTCAACTTCACTCCTCCACTACAGGCCCCTCTCCTCCTTGCTTTGTTATCTCCAAAGGTTACACCCAATCCCCTCAGTGAGGCAATGAGCAGAATGGAGAGTAAGAGTGTTGTGACCAGAAAATAGTGGTTTGTCACTGCTGCCCTTTCATTATCATTCCTTTCCTATGCTTTGGTGTGAACACTGTAGGTTGCTGTCCCCTTGGAGGTGTGCTATGGGGCACCAATTCCTCTAACCATGGTGTCCTCTCTGCTGTTTCTCCCTCTTTTCTTCCCTGCTCCTCTCTCTCTAGCAGGACAAGAGGTAATGGCCTCAAGTTGTGCCAGAAGAGGTTTAGACTGGATATCAGGAAGAAGTTCTTCACTGGAAGGGTGTTTAGCTATTGGAACAGGCTGCCCAGGGAGGCGGTGGAGTCACCATCCCTGGAGGGGTTCAAAAAACAGGTAGATGTGGCACTTTGAGACATGGTCTAGGGGTTAGGGAGACATTCGATGAAGGTTGGACTAGATGATCCCAGAGGTCCTTTCCGACCTAAATGATTCTGTGATTCTATGATTTTCTGCCCTTTCTTAAACACACTTCCCCAGAGGCATCACCATATGGGCTGAGGGGCTACGGTGGGTCTGTTGGAGACACCTGTAACTGGGGCACCTCCGACTTCTCCTCATGGAGGCCACCCCTGCAGCCCATCAGTGCCAGTACCTGGGCACACACACCCAATACCGTTTGTATTCAAATTTACAACTGTACTTTAATTATAGGTCTATGCATTGCCAGAGATCTTTGGTAATAGGGCCGTGGCAGTAAGCATTCAGAGAGAAGGTCAGTTTGCTGCTGCTTTCTGAGTGCAAGAGTTTTAAATATATCACAATCAATTACCTGAATCATTTTGAGGTGGATTTTGGTATTTTAAACTGTGGCTTCAATACATACTAGTAAAAAAAGAAAAGAAGTCAACTGTTCTTTTATTAGATTTATTTTGAATAAGATGACATCTTTTTCACTTTGTAATATACTGCAGCATACAAAAGACGCAGTGAAATGAAAAGTCATTTAAGACAAATACTAAACATTTCATTTATGAAATGTAGAAATAGAGCATGTTCTTTTCTTCTGAAAGGCAGTCCTGCATATTTCGTATTTGAAGTGTTTTGATAGATTATGACTCCATAGAGTTTTCTTAAGGAACTCCTTTTACATGTTCTCCCCTGAAATGCAGTCTATTCCCAGTGACACGTAGAAATCACATCTCATTTCTGTGCTCATGAGGGGAGGTTCTGAAACATAAAATTACTACCTGTGCAACATGCCTGCAGTCTGGATTTGGGTAAATTTTATGTAAGGATCATTCTCCCCACTCAGATGAGTCAAAAATGAGGACAAGAACTTGGACAGGCATGCCAGTATATCTATAGCCTACTAAATGTATAAAAGAAACCCCAAAGAAACCTGTGGTCCTCACTGGTACTTTCCATGGAAAAAACATCGTTACTGTAGTGCATTCAAGTTTAGAAAGAATGCTTAAATATTCTAAAGAATCATAAAAACATTTAGGTTGGAAAAGACCTTTAAGATTTTCTAGTCCAACCATAAACCTAACACACCATCCTCCAGCTGACATAGCGATTTGTCTATGTTATCCCTTAGGGTGACCAGGAACAGCTGCTTAGGGAAATGTGGGTATAGGGCAAGCAGGCATTTTGCGATTCTGAGGCTTTGTGTACAAGTCTGCTCAGGCAGGGTGGTTTCTGAACTCTTGAATGTTGTTGTTCCTCCTTTAGGAACTGCGTTTGACAGAACAGCAGTATCACCCAACCATGTGCGCGGTATTTCAGTATGTCACCTCCTAAGTGCATGTATTAAGCAGTACTCCTAAGGTGGATAGAAAAAAATATGGCTACTTCTTCCCTCATCAGAATACCCTCTGACTTGAAGGAAGATGTGTGAGTGGTTATACCCATATGCCCTTCTCCCTGTATAGCCCTAACTATCAACAGTAGGCATGAATATTTCTGTGGCCTTCCTACCCCCAATTACCAATGGAAAAAATGTCTCATAGCACTGGATATAAAATTCAGATGTTTGAAAAGATGGAAGGGGATCTCAGTCACATGCAAGTCATCCCTCATAGAGTCTTCCAGCTATAGTCTGCCTGCCTGTACTAATTCTGATCATAAACATGAGGTAACCCTAGTGTGGTCTCCTTTTTATCCAAACTGCACGTTCTGGAGAGTGTGTCCTGCAAACTGTGAATTCCTGGAAAGAAGCAGCTTACATACTGCTTTTTTTCCTACTGTGCAGTATACACCTTTGTTAATGCCCACCCAACCAATTGGTAGGGTGGGATAATTTCTAAGTTCCCTGTCAATGTCTGCAACTGTTTTCAATGCTATGGACACATAGTAGATGGAATGGTCTCTTTTTAATTAAAGGAAGTCAAACTGAATAAGTTGAGATTTTTCATCAGAATTAACAGTTGCTTATCAGTCATAACATTTTGCATATATATATTTAGAAGACAGTACGGCAAAAAAAATCCAACACAAAACCCCAATCCACCATATATTTCTTGGTACAGTGGGAAGGTTGAATGCCACACTGGGATATGATTTCCAAAACAAAGATTTTATGCATGTAAAATGCAAACTTGGAGTGTTTTTACTGGCAAATGGATTTTTATTCAAACTGAGAAATGTAGGCATTTTTAAGATTCAGTAATATGGAATCATATTTTTAGCACAACCAAAGAGGTTGGTTTACTAATTTCCATATAAAATATATGCAGGCTATTTTCAAACTGAGATTAGACACAGTTTACCTTTTGCTGACAGTAACTGTTCTCCCATGAGCTAGAATAGACAGGAAAGCCATTCCCATGCTAATTGGACAAGAAGACTCATTGTCACAGCAGTATATCATGAAATATTTGTATTTTCTATTTTACTATACATTTTTCCCCAGTTACTAAAAGGTGCATCCAATCATGCTCACAAATGCATCCAGTAATCCTGATACCATATACATCTGACATAGACTGGGGAAAAGATACAGTAATATGAAAAAAATGAAAACTGTTAATGTAATTCTGTTAATGTCTCAAAAACATTGATGAAGCATTTCTGAATTTCTGTAGTTTTCAAATACTATACATAATTAGCAATAGGAATCAGTAAGGTGCCCAGAAAATGACTCTTAGCAGATTTTTTTCTTTCTGTCTTTCTTTTTTCTGTTTAATAGCAAATGTAAACTCACAGGTTGATAGTCCAAAATAATCAGACTGGACCAATTACTAGGACAGTGATGAAGGCTCTAAAATCATGTAATCACAGAATGGTAGTTGGAAGGGACATCTGGAGATCATCTAGTCCAACCCCCCTGCTAAAGGAAGTTTACCTAGCTCAGGTTGCACAGGATTGTGGCCAGGTGGATTTTGAAAGTCTCCAAGAAGGAGACTCAACCACCTCTCTGGGCAGCCTGTTCCAGTGCTTTGTCACCCTCACAGGAAAGACCTTTCTCCTGACGTTTAGGTGGAACTTGCCATGTTCCTGTTTGTGCCCATTGCCCCTTGTCCTATCACTGGGTGCCACGGAAATGGGACTGGCCCCATCCTCTTGACAACTGTGCTTTCCACATTTATAAGCATGGATAAGATCCCCTCTCAGTTTTCCCTTCCCTTCCCTTTTCTGCACAGACTCAGGGCTCTCAGACTTTCCTCCTAAGAGAGATGCTCCGTTTAACTGGGGAGCCCATAACTGGACACAGTGCTCCAGATGTTGCCTCACCAGGGCAGAGTGAGGAGGGAAGAGAGCATCCCCTGACCTGCTGGCCACACTCATCTTAATGAACCCCAGGAGACCATTGGCTTTCTTGGCCACAAAAGCACACTGCTGGCTCATGGCTATCTTGTTGTCCACTAGGACTGCTGTCCATGGAAGTAAGACTGTAACGTAAGAGTTCATTTATCTATAGGAAAAAGGAAAACAAGGAAATACTTGCCTGTTCTTTTATAACAAGCAGTAAGTGTGTTTTCCAAAGTTGATGTGATGTGTCTTATTATTCAACTTTTTTATTGCCTTCTTCCTGTATTTTCATATCAACTCCAAACTCCTATATTCCCCCCTACCTTTTTATCTAAAAACCATAATAATTTCTGGGACAAGTGGCCATATTAAATTCCTATGCCTTTCCAAATAGTACCATACCCTGCAATCAGATGAATTATGGGTCATTCAAGGTGAGGCAGCAAATAGAATTTGCCATGAAGCTGTTTACATATGTATGTATACAAATGAGAAATACAAAACACAATGTCAAAAAGCAAGGAAATACAATCAAGAATTTATATAGTGGCATTACTGTTCAAGTGGAAAAAAGCCTCTGTAAAACAGTGAAGTCACCCTGAATCTGTCAGTTAGAAGTAAATGACAGTGTAAGTGATTACCACTAATATTCTATGTAGAAAAGTAACATCTATACAAGCAACAATAATTTAGAGCAGCTATTTGTTGATATTGAAAAGAACAATACTTCCCTATTGCTTTGCCTTTCTCCTTGAAGGTGCTTTCTTTTTATGAGGAAGTGCAATGTGAATTGGAATAGACACAAGCACTGAGTTTGAATTCAATTATTTCCTGATTTTCCTTTTGGGACATGACCTGTAATCCCATAATGTTGTGCATGCCTACAAGTTTAAGTTTTTAACCAGAGCAACCATGAGATCTACTTTAGGCCCCCAGTGCTCTGAACATTTTTATTCATGCACTTTATGTTACTGAGTACCCTACTGAGGCACCACCTGCACCCCAGTGTTTTGCTGCAGTGAAAACACAGAATAAATGAACAAAAAGCTTATGGTTCAACAAACTCCAAATATATTGTTTAAAATTCTAGGGTCGAATGATAGGAAGAATACCAACGTAGAAGAGACATAGACGAAAGCAAGATAAAGCTTATTGCAACCAAGTCACTTGTACTCCTGTTTTCCCTGTGTCCTTTTTGCTGTGCACGTACACACATAGGCACACAGCCGAGCCATTGTGTTGGAAGTTCAGCAATGCTCACTCCAAGAGCATGTAAAATGAAAAGAGCAGCAGTTTCTCCAAGGACAGAGCTGCAGAGGGAGGGATAGGATTGAGACCAAGATGCATGGTTAATCAAAGAGGTACTGTCCATCCAGGACTGTTGCTATGAATGTGTTTCCACTGCATAAGGCGGTGTAGGAGTGAGATAACAAAGCTGAAGGTCGGCTTCCTTCTTCTAATCAAACTGCAGCAGTTTGGAACTTAAAACGGTCTAATTTATCTTGCTTTTAATAAGACGAGAAAATTTTCCAGCTAAGAGCCAGAAAGGAGTTTGAAGAACAGTCCCATTCTTCTCAGTGAACCATTTGGGTAATATTCCAGGGTCAGATCTTATCTTCACAATTATTTGGCATGTACTAGTCTGACTGAAAGCAAACCCAGTAGCTGTGATGGCTTAACTGCACTTGGAATACAGTCTTCCACAACAAAGGTAAAATTAAAAAAGACCAACAAACAATCATCAACAACAAAAAACCCAGACACCCCCCCCCTCCCCCCCCGAATCCCAAACAAACAAACAGAGAACAAGAAAAGAAAGTACCAATGTTACACTGATCACTTAGTTTTGGAGGAGACATTTGGAAGAATTCATGATACCTTATGAATATATTAATGGTACTTTAGAAAGGAACTAACTTTCTTATTTTGGATTAAACCAAGACTGATTTTTTTCTAAATTCATATTCCATTGTTTTCCTTGGAAATCTTGGTGGGTTTTGGTGGTTTTGTTTTTTTTTTTAAGGAGGGTAATGTTTATTTGAGGACTGTTTCTAGTGAATGATGGGTGTCCTGTACATCAAACAGTGGAGACTGCCATACAGTGAAAAGGTCTTTCAATTGGTTAGATCCTTTTAAACCATTGAGTAGTTTTTTCAGAATAAATATTCGCAATAGTAAATAACACTGATCTACAGACTATCTGCAAAATCCAATCTCTCACAGGCTGTCCCCTTGTGCTAAGGTGTGTGCTGCCAGTGTACTCTGCGCAAACACTTGGTGAGAACAAAATTTATATCAATACAGTCATCTGACCTCTTGGTCTAAACTGAGTGGATCCTAGTGCTTTGAGGTTAAAAGTGTTTGAATTAATGGCCTGTGCAACAGAGTTCAGGAACATCAACAATTTAAATCTTCAGTTGTTTTTCATCAACATTTTACAGCCATAAATCATAGTTCAAATCATAGTTCAAACTCTTAATAGTATTGACAGGATTTTCAAATGTATCTGAAGGGAACTAAACACCCATTTCCCTTTGGCACTCAGATGGGTCTCTGTTTCCTAAAGTCCTGGCTATGTTATTCTTCCCATGACTCTAGCTAACTCACTTGTCTTAAAATTCATGAATTTGCAGTAACTCAATGGACTTCAAGTGCAGAAGGATACAACTACATCTGCTGGGAACTTCTGCATGACCCATGCTATAGAACTTCATATATTTATTCCTATCTGTGCAAATTATTCATATTTAACTAATACTTGGCTATCTAATATGTGTTAGAAGACACCAAATGAAGGCAACTCCACACCTTTTCTAGGTGTATTTTTGTAGTGTATTTTCATTGTTTTTACCACTGTTTGTTTAGAAACAGAAAGTGTTTCATTTATATTTAAAGTAGACTAGCTTTAATTTCCAGAGGCTTCTAGCAATGACTTGCTCTGTGAGATGAATGACTTTCAGTTTAGGTTCGTAATCCCAGTGAAGAACATACAAGAACATACATACACTATATATTTACAATGTAAGTAATCTGTTCTTCCTTTTGACTAAAAAAGTCATACTCACTCTGAGGTATTTTTTTCTCCAGTTTTTGCATCTCTTCTAATCTTTTTTCGTACCTTTTTTCAAAGACTAGTCACCAAAGCCAAAGGAATCCTTCTAGGATTAGTCTTCAAAATGTCACATATGAGAAACACCTCTGTACTGAAGGATGTTTCTCTATTAAAATCCAATAATTGACTATGAAACCTTTTGCCCCCTTACTATGCAAATGAAAAGGAATTCAGCTTGTAAGAAATAGGGAGTTTGTTAGCTCACATAAGTGCAATGAATTATAAGAGGCAATAAATATTATGATTCACTTTTAACCTAAAAGACAACATTTAGCTTGTGTCTCCAGGACAAATAAACATGGTCCTGCTAGTCTGCAATGTATGTAGGTAACACACCAATGTTGTTGTGACACTGGGTGTCATGATAGCTGTGTGATTATCTTAGAGAAGCATGACAACCAACGTGTACACAACGTACGATGCTGGTGTAATATGTACTTATGTTACCCCTGAATGAATAAAGGAAGGTACATGATCAAGTATGACTTTTGTATGAATATATGACTAGATTATTTAGAATAAAAAAATGTTGAGTGGTGTATCTTTGGAGCTTTTTCTCTAAGACAAGACCCATGATATCTATCACTGATCATGTTGCTGCCAAACCATTAACATGTGAAAAGAAATGACTGGTAAATTTTGTTCTAATGAAAGAACTTATCTAGATTTTAGCAGTATGTGACAATTAATTCATGTCTTCTCTAGCTTCTATTGTGTGAATGTTCAACACCCTAGTAATAACTTCAAATATTAAATGACTACTCATAGGGACAAGCTTAAAAAAGGAACAGGTATATAACTGGCCATGCCTCTACCTTGCAGTCAACACCAAGGATTTAGTTAGCCTGATTTATCTCAGCCTCCCACAGGCAGCTCATATTGAATTGTTTTAATTCTGCTATGAACTCTAGATATTTTCTACAATCATACTTTTCTATGATACCATTGCAAATGGTAGAGAGATAGGCACTAGTTCAGAGTCTCTGTGACCTTGTTCCTTTGACTACATTAGGACTCAATTGATGCCAGGGTCTGAAATAATCAACAGTTTCAATTGCTTGGAATGAACACCTAGCCACCATTATTTGATACTCTGCAAATCCATATGCCATTTGAAAAGCATTGATTTGATATTTATTTCTAGACCAGAGAGAGGACTAATACCAATCCAGAGACAGAGAGTTCTAATACCAATTACTGAAGAACATTGCTAGCAACATGCCTTTGACAACTACTTTGAGAACAGTTAGTTAGCCAGTGCTTAATCCATTTAGCATGCGCTTTACTGATACTCAGTTTTACATTGGAATATCCAGGATTAAAAGTCAAATTCCTTACAGAAGTCTCATCTTACTTTCATACATCAAGCAGGAAAACATCAGTAAACTGGTAAAACGCCATTTCTTTGGAAAATTGCATAACCCTATCAAAACAAAGACAGAGTCCGTGCTTAGTGCCAAAACTGTAGAAATAAGCATTCACGGCCAGCATAGGTTTAGTTGAACCCTGTTTTCAGTTTTATTTGTGACAGAATTCCATAAGGAAGCACTTTGATTAAATTATCATTTCCTTCCTCAAGTTCTATAAAGGTTCTCAGGCTGAAAAAAGAGTCTATCAGTAAAAAAAACCCATAACCTTTCCTTAGCTGCATGTGTTAGTTATATGTGAAAATAAAAAAAATGAAAAAATTAAATCCAGACACTAGAAATGAGCCTGAGAAACCTAAGTCTTGCAAACTGTTAGAGACTTGGCTAGGAAATTCTGACCTTGCCAGTGAAGTAATCTTTTTAAATCTAACTCACTAAGGTTTTCTGTGTTGGCCTTCTTTTTTTTTTTTTCCAGTGGTGAGAGCCAACAGCATTAAAGATAGTTATCTAGGATTGCTGTTCACTCCCTCTAGCCTTTACAGTGTGGCCGTTAGGTATCTGGTTCATCATTTGTCTAAAGACAAATTCCAAAATGAATCATCTTCTGAATCTCTGTCTTTAACTTAAAAGAGGCATGTAAGTGATTAAATGTTAAGTCTGGGGGGGGTGACTCTTATCCCCTAGTATTCATTATTACAAGGTGTCCTTAAAACACTTCAGAGAGCTTCTTAAAAGCAGACTTGTGTATTATTATTTCATATTATGTTACGATGCATAGACCCAGGAATATCTGTCAGGCATAAGCCAAGTGACAAGGTAGAGTAAATAGTGACCCTGAGATGTTGTCACATACATCCTCAGAAAGAACTTACCCATTTTAGTTAACAGATCATTCCTGTCCACTCAGACCTCCAGATACCGGAGTTACAATTCAGAACTTAAGCCAAAGGATGCAGAGATTTAACTATAAAATAAGAGAAAAAAAAAAATAAATAAAGAAGAGTTTCTCAAGTGAACGTTTTGCATCTACAATGAATAGCAGCTGTGCCACTGAATGCTACCAGAGGTTCAGCCAGGTAAAACATGTGCATTTACTGCTAAGCAGCATTATAATTATTTTTACTTCCAGAAAGACTGAAGATCAAAGAGAGCCAGGGTGGGCTAGTAAGCTTGGATGGTGGAACTGTCACTTGAAAGACATTTTCTGTTCACATCTGTTGCCGCAGAAAGGTTAAGCCTATCTCGGAGTTAGAGCTTCTGGAAAAGAAAAGTGGAAAGTTGATGTATTCCTGCACCACTGCTTTTTCCACCCTGAGTCTGTTTGCCACCCTTAGGACACTCATGATCCAGTTCTATCTATGGATTAGCACTTTAATCAAGTTAAAATGGAGAAGTACATTTCATTGTGTTTCAGATTCCATTGTGGGGGCAGAAAATGATCATTTGAACTGGGAGAAAGTGAGTGACTGACTAGAAGCATAAGTAATTCTTGTGTCAAGGCTTTGACAAGTCATTTGTTGGAAAACCTATTTTACTGATTGCAGTCTACACTTAATAGATGTGCCATCCAGGGATGTGTCAGCTCCCTTGCAGCATACCAATTAATGGCAGTCATTGATGGTGAAAGTAGCTCTTTTAATCTTATTAAAACAGTGGCATACAATATTATTTCCTTTGTGGGAATGTCTGAATGTGTTTTATCTGCTGAAAAAAGAACAAAACTATATTTGAACAAGCTAGACAAAAAACTGCCAGCCTCCTCGTGACTTTTAACTAACGATCTTTTGCTTTCTGATAGAATTCACACTTTTCAAATCTGATCCATACCAAAGCAGTTTGGGTAACTGCATCCCTCCTATTCACACTTTAGTACTACTGGTGGTTTTAAGTTAATTGAATTTTGCCTTGACAACCCTTAGAATATTTCACATGGAAGTCAGAGATCCTTAAATAGAACGCTTCAGTCAGTTAGACAGAGGCTTTTTCTTACTCTTCTTGACTTTTAATTACACGCATGAAAAGCAGATACCATGGGTTAACTTTGATCTAGAATTTAGACATCTACTTGCACTTGCACAGTTGCTACAAAAAACTATGCTTCAATCCTATCTAATCCTCTCGGTATGACCCTCTCAGTATGTGGGGTTGCTTAGATCTTGATTCTTCTTAGTTCCTCAGAGAGCACCTCTACAATAATAGTCTTGGAACAGAAATTCTCCAACTCACCTTTGCTATGACCTTTTACAGAAGAAATAGAGCATTGTGCCAGTAATGCAGTCAAAACTTCAGTGCATAGATCACACCCTTGGTCTGACTTGCAAGTATTTATTTTTCTTGTTCAGGCTAATGTTCAGGAGACTTGACATCTCTGTCCTTGGAGCTGTACAAGATGCAAAGGGACAAGGCTCTGAGCAGCCTGA
>VZZY01004661.1:0-101981 GCA_013400335.1 Eurystomus gularis | reverse complement strand
TATTATATAATTATATATTATACAGAAATTATTCTTTGACACAGTCTTGAGAGATATTATTTTTTCCCCTCTTTAAAAATGTGGAATAACTAACAATTTTTTGGGGAAAGCTATGTTGGTATTCATATAGACAGCAGGGGATTTTTCCATTTTCTACATCTTTCTGCTCACAATGATATTTTATGTTTCAGTTTATTTTGAGTTGTTTGAGTTTTTTAATATGTGTATGAATAGGACTCTGTTCTCAAAGGCAGATTATACTAAAATGGAATCTCCTGTACTTTTTCTGCTCCAATGGTGTGTCTTTTCATACTGTACAATGTTACTGGCTAATGTGTTCTTCAAGGACTGTATGTTTTTGAGTGATTTGTTGTTTTAAGTTGCTTTAAGTATTCTTAAAGCTTGTTTACCAGCTCCTGTCTTCTCTGTTGCAGAACTTAACCTTTTAGCAATAAACTTGCAGATGGCATGAAACATTGTGTTAAGCATAAAATTGCTAAATGAAAAATTGTTGACTGAGAAGTTTAAAAGTAATATTATGCTAAATATTTTGAAAGTAAGAATGACAAAATCGTAAGTAGGTATTTTGTTACATTTGTATATAGTGGTCTCCTTCTGTGAGAAGTATAGACTAATTCAAATGTTTTCCATCATTTTTAAGTTGCGTGCAATGCACAGCAACTTAAAACATTGAGCCATATACCAGATCAAAACATTTTTTAAAGTTCTGCAAGCTTTATTAGAAAACGTATATTCTGACCTCTTTTACTAAAACTATGTTCATTCAAAACTTTATACTTACAGTGCAAGTGGAGTAAGGAGAAGGAACTGTTTTTCATTACAATACATAACAGACATGTTATAATAACTCCTGCTGAGTTAATGGACATGTTGTGGAACTTCCCTTGGCAAATTTTTGCAGTATTATAAATGGCAAACTACCTGGGGAGTATGAATGGGCAGGGAGTAAGTTAGGAGGAAAAAAAAAGTAAATCTTGGCATGTTTCAATGACCATTTAAGGAACAGAGACAGATATGTCTGTTTCAGAAAATGACTTTCAGGTCTTCTGTCTTTTTGCACCCTTTGGGTTTCATTACTTTTACCATTGCTTCAGCAATTTCTTCTAGCAAGAGTGCCTTTTAGCCCCACAGAGTGTCTGGGTTGCAGAATGACTATTTTATTAATACAATGCTGAAAAAGTAATAGAACAGTTAAAGACTACAAAATCATCTGAGATACAAATTTTGTCAAGAGTTCAGAGGATGTTTGTAATCTTTTTTTTTTTCTTCTGAGGGGAAGAGTCTTGCAGTCCCTGGACTTATTGTTTCTTTCTGCATTTGGAATTCTAAAGAAAATTAATTCTTCACTGTAGCAAACAGGTGCAAAATATGTATGAATGTAAATATGTGACTGACATCTGGTAAGAGGAAGTTATTAGCCTTGGCACATTGATCCTGTTCATTTGCTTGTGTAGCTTTTTTTATACCGGAGCGTCTTGCATCTGATTCTATATGTTCAATATATGGTTAAAATGACATAAACAGCTTCTGTGAAAAATCCATGGCTATGCATGAGATATGTCCTGCACAGAACACAGTCTGTTTGCCTGGGATGTCTAGGATAACTGCCAAGAACAAGCAAAAAACTCTTAAATTAAATCAGACTTCAGAAGCAACTTGGTTAAGCACAGTTCATGGAGTAGCTAAAGACAAAGTGAGCTCCAGCTCATCACACTTTCCCAAAGGTGGGAAGAAAATGTTTGCCTTTTGTCTTCATTCTGATGAGTAACTCTGACTTTTAACAACTGATTTACTGTATATTGTGAATGTCTGGACTATCTTCCTTGGAAGAATTATAAGGAGCTCAGTCTGAGCACTGAGTGCAGCATTGCCAAGATGATCTGTGATAGAGATTTGAAGCCTCTTTCGTTTCCCTGCTCTCGGGAATTCTCTTCCCATCAATCAAGCATCCTCTGAGTGTGGCTTATTTACACTTTCTTCTTCTTGCTTAGTACATCCAAATGTGTCCAAATCCTGCCTGTGTTTCCAAATTCATGTCTCTTCCTTCTTTTTTTTTTTCCTTTCTTACTGGTCTGACTGTATCAGTTCAAAGCTCAGTTTCTGAAATCTACTTTTGTTTGACTTCACTGACAGTGAAACATAATAGCTAATTTACACTCCCATCACTTCACAATGGCAAATACCTTATTACAAGTTTAATCACTTGCTCCTTTTTTTTATTTTGCCATGGTCCCATCTTAAATGCACAGTACAGTACAGCCCCATGTCCTTTACCTGTGCTCTGCTTTGATTTAGTTTGCATTTTTTAACTGTTCCATCTTTGAACTCCTTTCTACACACTTTTACATGTTTGAGTTTTGTTCTGCTCCTTGTATATACAGGTTTCTGCACTGAAATTAATAGCATTTAAATCATTGTCCTTTTCAAGTCCATCACCAGATTGTGGCTGTAAGTGTTAGGAACTGAAAGAAGGAGAATTATTAAAATACTTTTAGTTTACAAATACCGTCATTAACAGATAGGTTGCTAGTTCTCTGAATTGCAACTAGAATCTTTATTATTTGTTGGATTTCTGCTAACCTTATTATTAGTAATTACTGCATGTCCTTTATGTTAAGACTACAGCAGTAAGACTAACTGAATCTCTGTTTTAATTTATGTAATTTGCTATCAAACTGAGTGAACATATCTATTGGGATTCACAGATAAGATCTATATTCCATTGATATCAGTATCTTCTGTAATGATTTGGATGATAAACTAGTTCTGTGAACATTAAGTACTGAGTGATTATAATGTTGTAGAACTGCAGTGTGATCTTCAGAAACCATGAAATAGTTTAAAATATATGTCCTGAAATTAAATAAAAGCATAAAATCCCAACATTAGGAACTCCAAAAGGCATGTAAATGAGATGCAACTGAAAAAAGTTTTTTCTTGCCTAAGAACTTTAAAGCTTATAAAAAGTACATAAGGAAAACATCAAGTGAGGTTTTGGTTACTTTTTTTAGCTAACCCATTTTCTTCCTTTTGATTCAGAAAAATGATTCCTGTTACTATTATTTTTTCTGATCCATTTTTAGTTTAACTTCTGATAGGTCTGGAGTATATCAATGAAGAAAAACAGTTTCTGTGCCTTTAAAGAATCATCATCACTTTAGATAATTAGTCCTGAAGTCATTATAATGACTTCTAGTATAGTGCATCTGTGTTACAAAATATAGTAATTCATCTCTTGGGGGGCAGGGGATGGGGGAAAGGAGAGTGAACAAGACCAATTCCAAATCACTCGCTTGTGTTAAAGCTCTATTTCAGCCATGGTGACAAGCAGGTGTGCTCTGAGTCATGAGCTGTTTTCACAGGAAATGTGCATGGCCTGCCAAAACACTTCGCTTTCTACAAAATTAGCCCTTGCAGAAGAAGACAAGGCACATGCTCAGACTTGGTCCTGCAACTCATACTGTGTCCAAAAATACTCCAATGCTTCTTGCAACGATTGCATCTTGCTTGTGTTGTGTTACCTAGTTTTTTAAATTCTTTTTTGTTGTTGGATGAAAAGTTTGAAAAGTTACTGATTTATGTAGATAAAGTTACATTCTCAGTTACAATATTGGAAACACCGTTGCTGAGATAAAGTGATGGAATTTATTAATCTCTACATCAAGGTGCAATTTTTTTACTGTCAGTTATTTTGTACTTTGCCTCTGTACTTTTCAGGGTAAGCTCACATTCCAGCAAGTAACAGTATGATGCTTTGGGACTTGCTATATTTTTAGCCTGCTGTTTCATCCCTTTGTTTTACTGGTGGAACCTCAGAGTGTAAATGGAGTATCACAGTATCCCTTTTTCCATGCTGATTTAGGAGACTCCATTATATGTCAGCCATAGTATTAACAGTTCCACAATTGAGAAACTAGTGGATCTCCCTTTGGGCTTTCTCAAGACTTGACTAGAAGGTCAGCTAGAAGGCTAACCTAAGATGCTATTACCTAGGATCACTGCTATTAAGGAATATAGGATCCCATATGCTGGGAAGGACCTTAGGAGGTCTCTGTTCCAACCCCCTGCTCAAGGCAGGGTTGGCTTGAGGTCAGACAGGTTGCCCAGGACGTTATCCATTTGGATCTTCGCACCATACAAGGACAGAGACTAAGCAACCTTGCTAGGCTGTCCTCGGAGTGAAAAAGTTTTTCTTTATATCGTGTGGAACCTCTCTTGTCTTCCTGCCAAGCACCACGGTGAAAAGCCTGGCTGTCATCTGAGGTACTCCCCATAAGTACTAGGGGGTTGCTGTTAGGAACCGCCAAAACCTTTCCTTCTCCAGACTGATCAAGCTCAGCTTCACCAGACTCTCTTCACAGGGAAAGTGTACCAGCCTTCACCATCTTCGTGGCCTCTGCTGAGCTCCCCCTAGTTAGACAATGTCTCTCATGTACTGAGGGGACCAAAACAGGATGCAGTCTGATTATCACCTGTTAATCCATTTGCTTAAGTGGTCAACTGGATTGCAGGCTAAACAAAATCATGTTGACTACATTTCATAAATGGGATGACTATGACTTTTCTACAGCAATTTTGTTCCAGACTGTCCTGATCTGCATGGAAATTGTTTCATGCTTCATAACAGTTAAGTAGTTATTTTTAAACACAACGACCACAGTTTATTCAGTGTTTCTGATAATTCCACCATTACAGCCATGTGGCAGAGACTCTGCAGAAACCCCATGTATTGGTGCAGTACCTAAATTTTTTTCCTGTCAGATTTCAGGGATTCTGTGAAAATAATTATCCTGGTTTTTGTTTTGCAACTTTATGAAACTTGAAGCATTTGGGATGAAATAGTCTAGTCTTTCTGCTAAAATATAATTTCATAAAAATAATAATAGGGCAGAGCAGAAAACTTCTAACTTTCCAGAATGATTGCTTGTAGCAAGCTGATGGCTTGGAAATGTCTTTCTCTGGTAATTTCATTTTTAAATGACATCTGTTTAAAAACCAGCATTAGTATCTGGTTTTCTTAAAAAAAAATAAAAATAATAATAAAAAAAATTCCTAGGCATTGTTTTGTTCATGGTACACTCTGCTACCTAGGTTGAAGATTAAACATATTACTCTCCATTCCCCAGACGCTCTCTGAAAATGCAATGTCATGGTTTTGTGAGTCTTTATTGTTTACAGTGATGTTTTTTCATTGGTGGCTGTGTGCTGGGTATGTGTCATTTCAGATGGTTAAGAACATTCTTGAAGTCACAAATGAATGCATAGAATCCCTTTATCTCCTTCATCAAAAGTAAACAAAAATAGACATTCTTCTAATTTTTCTTCTAATTTTTCTTCTAATTTTTCACAGCTCACTATGTCCAAACCTGTGTTGTGGAATTGGGCTTCATCTTTTTTTCCCCCAAAACACAGTTAATCAATATACACATAGTAGTTGCTTCTGTTTAAAGATGTAGCTGCTGCTTCTGGCAAATACAAGCTTTATATACAGTCTTTTTTTATAAATAGGTAAGAGATGCAGCAATGAGTGTCGTCAGCATTTCCTCAGCACTTTTTTGATTTGGTTATCTCCTAGATGCCCCTTAAATGGCTTTGAAGTCATGAAGATACTTAACAGAAGTGTCTGAAGAATTGGAAGCTTTGAAGAATGTCATTCAGTCTTTGTAGGGAGATAGGGATCTCTATCCATTCCAGCTTCAATCACAACAGCCTGCTGTTGGCACACATACCTTATCATAGCAACCCATAAAGTAAATATAACATTTTTCTAAATACTAGAAAGATGATTTTAGCAGAAACCTTCAGGCTATTCCGTGGCTGTTTCTGTTGAGGGTATATTCTCATTATTTGATGTGAGTGGAGCAGTTAATCCTGGAATCCTGAATGATAGTATTCATTTTCTGCAGCTGTGTGATGGGTGTGTAAGTGATGTTCTAAATTCTGTCAAATATTAAACATGAGTTGTTTCATCTTTTGCATAGTTTTTCATATTTAAAGCCTTGATTAAGAATTAGCGGCATTGTTTTCAAAGGCTTTTATGTATTGCAGTTCTGAAATTTAGTATTTGGGCTAGATCACACTTGTGGGAATCTCTTCTTTATTGAGAAGAGCTTTTCAGTTCTTGGCAATGGAAGTTAGGACAGGTGCGTGCACATACCAGCACTCCTAGATGTAGAGTGAATGTGTAGTGCAAAAACATACGTTTATTGAAGAAGATTATTTCCCTTTCTAATAATAGTGTCTCCAGATATTTTGCTTATCTTTTCTGGCCTGTGATATCCCCCACTATGTATATACAGAGAGAGTATTAGGAGTAGTCATAGGAGGTAAATATATTACTTAGGTCTTACTGCTACCCATACAACCTTTCACATTAAAAATAGCAATTATTCAAAGTTGGAATTTCAGTAATTTCAGTAATAGAAGAATAACAGAATTTGCTTAAATAGGGCTTCCATACTAGGAAAGGTAAGACTGAAAGAAAGAAGCCCTAGGCGGTGCTTTTTGTGACACAAGTAAAGAAATCTGACATGGTACATTAATGTGCCATCAGATAATATGAAGCAATTTACAGGCAGAAATTTACTCCTGTAGTCCTGATTAGATATGGAAGTGTTGAATTTGTCTTTTACTTCAGGTGTTTGTGTGGTAAAATCAAAATTTCCTTTCATTTGAAAGAACATGTGGAACTGTAAACAATGGAACTGCATTAAGCAAAAAAAAAAAAAGAAAAAGGCTGCAGAACAGTAATATATTCAAAGAAAGGAGGCAGTGGATGATGACTGGTTTATATCTTCAAAAATTGCTACAACTGTACAAATCAAAAGTATATCATTAAAGAGACTTATGTTATATCAAACTTTTTTTAGGAAAATAAATATTAATAAATACTCTTAAGCAACTGGTGCTCCGTATGCAATAGGAAGCATTGCTTGAATTGTACAATTGCATAAAGCAGGCTTTTCGCATGACAGCAAAATAAAAATCCAGTGCATTTGAAAAAGCTTCCACAGTTGTAAATTTATAAATGCTATAGCAACATCTTTAGAAGAGCATAGCAGGAACTCAATGACAGGGTGCATAATTTTTTTTCATGTGCTTCTCAGACACTAAAAAACATTATGGTTTGTGGCCATCTAGTGGTGAATGCATTTAAAATACACTAACCTTGTTCAGGATTATAATAAACCAGTCCTTTTGGACTACCTTTGCAGTGAAAAAATAAATAACAAAATAGTTTTGGGTAAAAAAGAATTCTGTATATTGTTTTCTCTTTTGCACTAGAAGTATATTTTTTACAGGAGGATAACATCTGTGGAGGTCAATTCTTTACTTTTACTTTCTCTAAGACAAAGTAATTTTTTATATTAACAGTTTATTTTTAGCAGCCAGTTTTAATGTGTGTGAAGGGGTTCATCGTTGTTCTGTAGGTTTCATTAAATTTTATAAATTACATGTTTCCAAGATACAAAATATCCTCTAAAGTATCTTTGAAGTATACGTCTATTCTGAGACAAATTCCTATTCCTTAGTATCTATGACTCATGAGAAATTTGACAGACAATCTGCTGGCTCTCCTGCTTAAATCCTTATTAATAAATTGCCTTGGTAATAACATTTTTCTGGTATTTTTTTCTGAGCAGTGGTTTTAAAATGTCATGCAAAACTTACTCTGTCACAAGCAGAAGGGATTAATATAAGCATCAGTATGAAACAGTGTCATAGGAGAACTATGGCAAGTTACACCTTGAATGAGGTGAGTCTACATGGTTTGTAAGACCTGGTGGACTTCTAACACCTGTTAAGTCTATCAAATTAAAAACTGAAATTTTGTTTGTATTGGAGAAATAATTCAATAAGTGCATTAGTAGCAGATGTAAGCACTTGTATTTCTTGTTTTCACTAAATAGCAAAAATCTGAAAATTTGGTGGTTCCAGTTACTGGTTTTTTCCTTAATTGGGAAATGGACTGTAAAATGTTTTTTATGATGATTTTGCCTTTATCTTTTGTTTCTTTCATCAATGTCATTTTTTTCATATCAGACCATTGCAACTAGCAGCTCCTTGAAATTTCACAGTGTTGACTGACTTCTACTCTTTTTTAAATTGCTGTAGATATTTATTGTATTAAATTTGTAGATTTCACCAAGATGACAGATACACATAATACAACAAAACCTATTTAAACTCACTCTCCAGCATGTCACCATCCATCCATTAACATTGAACGTTGTACCAGGATGGTATTGGGTTAATGTATGTAATGGTTTGTTTCGTTTTCAGGTATTTGGAGTGGATGACAGCCAGGATTATAATAGGCCTGTTATCAACGAGAACCAGAAAGCTTTAGTAAAAGATTGGGCTATAAATTCTGCTACAGTAGTGCTGGAAGAAAAAAGACCACTGAGTACAACTGGATTTCTTGACACCGAGGTAGAATTTAATTTTTGATGGTCTTCTTTTTTCTTCCAATAAGAGAGAGCACTAATAACCGACCAGTAAGTGTTAAACAGCAAAATAAACCTTGCATAGAAAACGTTAGCTCAGATCTATAAATATTCTACTTTTCTTGGGCCTTTTTTGCATTATCAAAACTTTCGTCAGAGACAGGAATGTTCCATAGCGTATTGGAAATGTAGAGGGAGCTTCCTTGCAACATTGTATTTGAAACCTATGTTTGCACAGTATACAAGTCTTCTAAGTTACACAGCAGAACTGGGGAAAACTGATTGTTTTATAGCCCAAGCAAGTAACTACATGAAAATTCAGAAGTAAGGTGTATGCATCTGATGTGTGATACAGAGTCAGCTAGGGAAAAAATGATATATAATACATATCAGATTTTTTTTTCTCTGAAGACAGAGGACTTCATGTTTTTACAATCACAGCTTGAGTTATCAAGTGAGATACCACTCATGAGGAGTCACTTATGTTAGTTGCCTCAGCAGCAATATCATTTAATCAGTTGACGTAAGATTAGCAAAGAAATATGCCTGTTCTTTGTATATGACTCAGAATATGGACACAAGCCAGATGTTAATCATATTTCTTACTGAAATCATGGGAGACATTCTGGTATCCTTGTGATGGATAAACTATACCTTGAAATGTGTTTGGAACAGAACAGGCTCACACTGGTTCTGAATCAATCTGCTAACAGTAACGAAGCACAACACAGTTACTTCTACTTGCCATGGCAAACTGTTTCTTAAATAGGATCCTGTAAATTAGCAAACTTTATAAATAAGTCAATTTTCTGGAATATATCAAGAGTATTGAAGTATGGCTTTGTGTGCCTGCTGTGCAAATGCGTTGATTATTGGTATCTAGAAATATTTCTCCTAGGGAAGTTCTGCTTTATCATGGCTGTACTTAGCTACTGTGCAGTTTTAATACCCTAAGTATGTTACAGTATCTAGTATCTTTGAATAGTTCCTCTAAGGTTACTGCTTCAAGTAAATTACTGCCATACAGCATGGGTGTGTCATGTAGAAGAATTTGACAAACTTTGCCTTTGTGCACCTTGCTTCTTTGCATGGATTTATAACCACAGTCTTTCTCTCTTCATGGCTTTTGCAGTGCTCGGCTCTCTTGTGCTGAGTCAGTTTTCAAGATTATTAAAAGTATAAATATTTTTCCATCTCTGTAATTTCATAAGCAGCAGAAGAATATATTATTTGTTTTATGAACATAATTGAGCTTTCTAGGTGTCATTTTACAAATAGCAAGGTTTGATTTTTAGAAGACTGAGACTTCTGCAAGCATAGGGCAGATTTAAGAATCCTTCTGGCAATGGCATACTAAAACTCACTTTGATTTAAGCTGAAATTACAAGAATGATGTCTTTATTACTGTGGGTGCTTTGCTGAATAAAACGGTCTTCGTATATTAGGAAGGGAGTGGGTTATTTGGCATAGTCTTAATTTACAAGATTATTATGAGACAGTAGTTCAGTAGGTAAAAGAGCAAAACTGTCATAAGCAACATGAATATAGCAAGAATTAGTGTAAGAAGAGTTGAGGACAGGTGAAGATGGAAAAAAGCTTACCAGAGAAAAGTTAAAAACAAGTTGGTCGGCAAGTATGTAGAAGAGAAGCTAATTCAGAAAAATAGAGGTGTGCTTTGTAGTATCATAATGGGAAAACAATCATGAGGATAACTATTGAGAGAATGTTGTAATATTTCAACTCTTGTTACCAAAACTTACGCTATTTTATTGTTAGGAAAGAGAGAGGCAAATGTATTTGATTTGTAAAGTATGCATGTATCAGGATCTCATATACAAACATCTCTGCATGAGGTTTTTTGAAGACTTAGTGTGTTACTGAGCCGCAGATCATAAATTAACTACTGAAGATCTTGGCTAAATAGTCAGGTAACCTCAGGATTACTCAATGTTCCAGTATTAGATGCGTTCTGTAGGTGGACCTTGTTCCAGCTGCCCATCACAGTTGTACCTGTAGATTATTTGGTAGAATAAGGTGAACTCAGAACATGACTGACAGAAAAACAGAAAATTTAAGATATTTCCATGCAGGAAGGAGGAAAAAATGACTTGAGAAAGTTATAAAAATTATATAAAAACAGATTTTGGGGCTGAAAGATTATTCTGAACTTAAATATCTTAACTTTACAGGACTTGTGAAGTATCATGAGTAAAATGCTTGGAAAGGACCTAAAAAACAGCTTTTCTTGATAGGAAATGCTCAGTTATTACTTTGATGTGACAAGCTTTGGTACTTTGAAGTAGTGAGACTAAATAAAACGCAGAGTGAATGTCTGACACAGTTGAATTGAGCCTGCATGCACTGCTCTTGCCTTTTCAATGATTACAGATAGGCAATAAAAATATTAAATCCATCTATTTAAAATATTTAAATATTTTAATTTTCTGTATTATAAGCTGCCACTTGCCAACCAAGGTAAGTGTGATTTAAGAAAAAAATTAAATAGAGAACAAAGAGAATATTTTTGTTATTATTGTTATTTATTCTTACCATAGGACCTTGATTAATAAAAGTATTGCAGATACTTGGGCTATTGATTTATCCATCCAGTTTCCATTTACTTTTCAGTGGCCAGTTGTCTCTGCCAACCACAGTTCTTAAATAATGTACATGGTTTATCAACATTGTCTTTGATGTGCTTCTTAAGTACCTACCTGGTTTTTATTTGGTTTGTGGTTTTTGTTTTTATTTTTTAAATTTTTGTTGAGACTGTAGGGTCATCAGTGCCATTGACTACGATGTTCCTTCTCCTATTTTGAATGCCAATTTCACATCTTCCCCACTGAAGATAAAATAATACTGCTGACATTCTGAATAACTTCATTTGTGTAAATATTTGCTATATTATATTTTAGAAGTGGAGAACTGCTGCATCTATTTAGAGGCTGTATTTCCTTTATGTTTGTCCTTTCTAATTACACTAATTGCCTGCCCTTCTGTAGAGCAAACAATTCAGTCTGGTACTTACTTTTTAATTTGAACTTAGATGCTATACTGAAATGTAGGATGATTGTGTCACCAATGTCATATGGCTGTTAAAAGGCAAATATGACCCTTGGATACCCTGCAAAATGTATTGTCAGTAGAAAAGGGCAGTGTTGTTGCCATTCTAGAAAGTGTTGGTGAAACTTCTTCTAGAGTTGTTGCCATTCTTGGTTAAGAAGGATGAGTATAAGACTAGATATCTAAGAAGGTACAAAGATGTCTACTCAGATTAGTAAGGGAATGGAGGTTTACCTTAACAAAAACAGATTGATACAATTCATTTACTCTAGCAAAGGAGTAGCCGAGATGGGTGCGGTTGCTGGGATTTGCTGTATAAGTGGAGTACAATGCAGCAGAAGGAAAAAGAACTATTTGAGCCGGATGTCAGTGTAGTTCCAGGAACAAATGTGAAGACATCTGCTGTAAATAAAGTGAGTATGGAAATATGAAAAGAGATCATCATCCTTGTAGGAATATGGTTCTAAAGCAGGTAGAGTGGGAAGGGACTAAAAGACCTGCTTTCAAGATGGTACATCAGTTTATGAAAGGATGGCATAATATGATTCTTACAACATAAGATGACTGGAGCATATATCTGTAAACCCTTCTTTTTCCTTCATTCAGCTTGTTGAGATTTATTTTTAAAAAAATACTATTCTGCTCTTAAATGCCAAGTATTGGAGATGCTTTCAGGTGTCATGTGTACGCTGTGGGGTTTTTTCCGATGTAGAGCCTGAAGCCTTAAATCTTCAGGCAGAATAAGTCCACAGAAATCCATTGGTACATTTTTCTGAAGATCTAGTACTCCAATTTAGTTTGTATATGCAATAAGCAGAAGGGAAAGCAGGCTTAACACAAAGTTAAAAGGGTGGTATTTCTTATGTAAACCCAGCTTTTCTGAAAGACTAGGAAATTCCTTTTGGTATTCAAGAGAAGATCGGGAGGATTGCTTACTTGAGAGCTTCTAAGTTGCAAATTGATACGCATTATAGGAAGAACATTAGGAGAACTGAATGTGACTTTTTAATGTGTGTTTTATAAACCTTTCACCTTCTAAATACGCTTAAAGTATCAAAAGAAACTGCTTTTCATAGCTTTGTTGTTTGTGCTTGTATATAGAGACAATTGGTGGCAAAACACACATTTGCATCTGCTGCTGTGTAGAAGATGGTTTTTTGACAGTGTCATTACTTTCAGAGAAGTAATTTATCATGTTGCTTTACTACAGTTAATCTGCAAAGCCATAATAGATTTCTTTATTGTGAAGCAGAATTACATTTCCAATACGTTTCATATCTCTATCTCTGGAATTGGCTAGGTGGTACACATGGAACTAGTTGGAGTTTTCTGTAGTAAAGATGATTGGGATATCTGTCATATTTGGTTTTGACTATAATTAATTGTTTTATTCAAGATGGAAGTTCACATGTATGGACAGGAAATAGAGAAAAGAAAGTTTAGAGATATAAGAGCAAAATGAGGCTTCAGCAGTAGTTATCAATGCATAAATGGTGCACATTTTTTCACAGGGTTTTTGTAATACTCTTTTTGAGACCATTTTCCTTGTGTTGTGTTCAGAAATATTCCCATAAATAACAGAAACATGTAATTGTATTCCTTTGCTGTTATTAGACTTGAATTTTATAATATTTTGATTCTAAGAAATGAATTAACAATGTGGAAATTTGTATAATAGTTCAGAAGAATGATTTGGTGCATCTGACTTCATCTCTACATTCATAATATTCTGAAAGAATCGTGATGTTACCCTTGTTTTCATTAATTAGGGTCATTCATTTAGTTAGGAGAAATTCAAGGTCATAAATTCAAGTCTTCTCAAATGCCTAAGTAACTTTTAATTTGAAAGAAGTCATCGTACACTAGATGACATTGTTCACCATTTAATTTTTACTAAATAAATTTTATAAAATGTATAGAGTTGGTTCCTGGTCAAAGACTAGAATTCCAGAGTGGCCAAGGCATTAGGCAAAAATCCATGTTTTGAATAGAAGTGCCAAGATTGGAACAGGCAGCAGAGCTTCAGCTAACCTTTGAAAAGCTCCTACAAATTTCCTTATTAAGGAAGTTGCTGGTATCTACATGCACTTCTCATCTATTTTGTTATTCTTGAGTTGTGGTCTCTCATTTAACTTGCCTATGACTATGTAACTGCTTTGGAACTGTAGTCAATTACTTCAGTCATTTGCAGTGCTTTGCCTCTTCAGTCCATTAAGTTAGACTCTGCAAACTTCTATAAAGCCATTGATAGCCTACAGCCCGTGTGTAAGCGTGCACAGAGATACGTATCAGCAGTTGCCCGCTGTCTTTTTTTGGTGGTGTGAGCAAGAGAGGCTATAATATGTTGGATAAAACTGTAATATTGCATTATATTTAGAAATCCATTCTTGAAAAAAGAAAAAACCTTAAGATATTATAAAAACATAACATAAGATGGCTTAATTTTATATTTCCTGTTTTTACGTTTAAAAAAATGTCAAGGTTTCAAAAAGGCTCACTGTAAGGAAGGTAAATTAATTTCCTTCCTAGGTCAGCTGCAAAAAATTATCAGTTACCGTTTACGTTAACTTCACTGTTACCCAATAGGATGTCTTAAGTCTAATCTTTGCTTATTTTTCTGTTTGGGCTAAATAAATAATCTGATCTTCCTTTCCTTTCCACCATAAGTTACCATATTCTTTCAGTCCTTAAAGTTGTCTTTCTGCAATGAAGTAAATACAATGTTTCATCTGGACAAGAGAGCCTTCTAAACTGGTAAAATGTCACTTTCTTGTCTTCCTGAAGCACACTTTTAATTTTTTGAACACACAACCACCACACCTCATTTTTTTTTTCTGCTCTTAGCTGAGGACTGAAATAACCTGCTGTTTAAAAGTAGCACATGTTCTAATATTTTTTTATAGGTTCTGATGTTTAAAAGTTCACTGAACTAGGAAATGCTGTTTATTCTGTACTGAATTTGCAACTATATGAAGGGTTGGTTTGTTTGACATTCTAGAGCTGGTAATTCTAAAATTTGAGGTAAACTTGTTTTTCTGTTTCCTCCAGGAAAATACTGTCTGAGATATCTATTCAGGAGAAACCTGGAAAGAGGACACACTTTTAATCAGACAGTTGAAATTTTTGTTCTGCTTTTTTTTCTTCCTTAGGAAGGTTCTACTGCCCCTGGAAGTAAACGTTGGGTATCACAGTGGGCCAGTTTGGCTGCTAATCACACACGTCATGACCAAGATGACATCAGATTGGAGTCATCTGTGCCTGCTCCATTAGAAAATGGTATTAAAATCTGTTCTTGTTGTCATAATTTCTGCTGAAGAAACCTATGAAAGGGAGAAAAGAGTGATTATGTACCTGCATAAGCAGCTTTCTTACTCTTAGTACCTAATCTTCTCCTGAAATTCTTTCCTGTCATTGAGAAGAAACAGCATAAAAATGAGCTCAACAATAGTGTTGCTTGGCATGGCAGAAGATTGCCATTATTAAACTGAATGTTACTAGAACAAAAAAAAAATGTAAAAAGTGTTTAATATTAAAGGAACTTTACTTGAGTGCAGTTTGGGTTGGTCTGCATAGTATGTTTCTTTCCTTACATCTTTCTCACCACTGGCCCCAAATTGAACTTTAATGGATTGATTATTAAACGGTCCAACTTGAGACATCATTATTCAGCTGAAGCATAGCATACTTCTGTTTCTTAGACACATAGAAAACCTTCTATGTTTCCTGAAAACCATACAAATCTTCTCCTCAGCATTGAGCAACTTCATCTCCCTTTCTTGTGAGTGCCAGATGTTCAGGCTGTATCTCTCCTTAGTTAAACTATTTGCATTTCTTATTTTAAACAGTTTTGTTCTTTAAGATCTGCACTTTTCACTATAAAGGAATTGCTTGCCTTACTTTGCTAGTTCTCTGCAGGTTTATTCTTCTCAATTTCAATTTATAGATGATGATTTAACACTGGTGTCATTTTTATGCTGATACTTGTGTATTGGGGTAGGGTTAATATAGCACTTCATAACAAAATTGATAACCACAAAGGGATGGCATGTTAATGAACACTTCATATTCTGAAAGTGATATGCTGTTTAGTGATCAAGAAGTAGCAAATTACCTGTCTACTACTTGAGATATAGTATTGTCCTGCAATTCCAGCACTTCCTCTTATTCCAGCTGACTTTGAAATTTCCAGCATCAAAACAAAGTTTAAAAGATTAGGGGAAAAAATGTTTAGAAGTAGAAATATTTTTCTGTGTACGCTACTTCTGAACATAAACTGCCATCTACAGCATGTCCCATTACCTCTTGTTAGACATAGGTAGAATAATTTTTTTTTTCTATAGTTTTGGGCATCTTTTAGGGTTTTCTTTTTCTATTTCTTTTATTTCCCCTGAAAGTTACATTCATAACTGTGTTCTCTGTTTTTGTGATATCTGCTGGCTTTCTTCAGATTTTCAAGAATCCATATGTGTTACAATTTCAGAGCAAGCTTTGACCTATAAGTTAGTCTCTCACAAGACTGCATTTTCAACTGATAAAACCAAGTCTTCACCGCTTTCAGAGCAGATCTGTGTGATTCTCCCCCCAACTTAGACTGCAGACTTGGTCCCAGCACGCTGCCCTGCAGCCAGGCCTTCTGCAGAAAAAGTGTGTCCATTACTAAGGTGTTTTAGTTTGGTTTGTGGTTTGGTTTGGTTTTTTTTTTCTGAAAAGGAAAAAAAACTACTGATGTTATTGTCCATATTTTTCTGCCCAAATTTTAGGTTTCTTCCTTTATTCCTGGCCCAGGTTAGATGAATTGAACCATTGTGTGAATGGCTCAATTTTGAATCACATAGGCAATAATTTATTTTTTTTTTAATTCCCTCTATTTGTCCTACAACACCGTAACTTAGTTGTAACTGATATATGCATTTCCTAAGTGGACTTGTGATAGATTTTACTGACCTGAGGTTTTAGATAACACTAATAGAAAGTATCTGAAATAATGTAGACTATTTATAGAGATCATACCTGTACAATTTGTTCTTTGCTGGGAAAAAAGCAAGTTAGCTTTTAATTCTGTGTATTATTCTGGCACAAAAAAAAAAAAAAAGGAAGAGAAAGAACATGACTCTTAATTCTAAAGTTGAATAAATAACTTGACTACTGTGAAGAAAAAAAAAAAGTTGAAACTGAAATATTATCAGGAATTTCTTCCAAATTGTTCAATCACAACCACAATGTTCATTTTTGGTACGAAATTCTGCCTGTTTGTAGCAGAGCAGGAGGAAAGGATGTTGTTGTGTCTTTGCAGTCTTACTCTGCTTCTGAAGTTACTCCTTCCCTTTTCCCACAATATGCCAGTTTTAGGGAGCACACTCTTGGAAGATGGCTTTTCCTCTCCTGGTCACATCTCTGTGATAAATCAGAAATGCTTCATTGCAATAATTCCATTGCAACCTTTTAGACATTGCTTTCATAGACACATGCTCTGTAACAACACTTCGGATTGTGTAGAATGAACTGTTCATTTGTATGACACTCTTAACATTCTACTGCTAGTAATACAGAACAACTTTTACTGATTTATGTAACATCTTTAATCAAGAGTTAGCTGTTCTAAATTATCTTACCATATGATTTTGTTCATGGTTTATTACAAACTCTATTGCAACAATGAAATGAAATAACATTGCTAGTTATGTACAACTTATTTACAGTTTGGAGGTAGTTAAAGTAATTCGCAAACAATTTCCACTCTGTAATAACAGGAATGTTTCCACTCTTCCCTGAACAGATGAAATGATGCCTAATGAGAATAGGACAAGCAGTAGTGGGCTAAATTGAAGAAAGTCCAGCTCATGTTAAAGAATAAGAAAATTATTTTAAGAGTTATCTACCCAAATAACTTATAGGGATAGTCAAATCTCCATCAGCTGAGATTTTTAAGAACTTGTTAAATGTTTTTAAACGTATATCCTGCCATACAACAGAGGGATGGACCAATGACTTTTTTGAGTTCTTTTCTATGTTGTTTTATTAGTCTTACGTAGCCTCAAGAATTTAATGTTTCTATTTACCTTGCCATTGAATGACTTCTCAGATTTTATTTTTTTTCTTTCTCAATTTTAGATGCAGACATCAGTGAGTCTGGTATTTCGGTTAGAAGCACTGGCTCAGCTGCATCTATGACCAGCCAAGGTGAGCGAAAGAGGAGGACACTTCCACAGCTTCCCAAAGAGGAGAAAGTGAATGAAAACTCAAAAGCAAAACCTGCATCTCATCAAAGATCAGAAATAGGTGAAAAGCAAGATACTGAACTTCAGGAGAAAGAAACTCCTGCTCGTGCCTCAGAGGCTGACAGCAGAAGTATAGCTAAGTCAAGCAGAACAATGAATGGTCTTTCGCCCAAAGTGACTGGAGATAAAGTTTTTTCTTTCCCCAGCTCTTCCAGTAAAGAGAGAGTTGAAACTGGCAGAGAACCTTCTGTGGTGAAACAAGCTTTAGCAAAAATTCAACAACAGGAAAGAATGGAACAAGGACACTGGACACCCACAAAACTATCTTCTACAAAACCTGCGGCAAACCACGTTGAGAAAGGTAGGGAGGAGATTGCTATGTCACCCAAAACTTTGGATAATCAAGACAAAGCTCCTGGACACGTTACAGATAAAGCAGAAATGAAAGTGGTGCAAAGCGAGGGTAAAAGAAGAAAAAATGAAGAAACTATTAAAGGACAAAGTCCTAAAGCATCTGGAGGTGAAAAAAAGGAATCTTCAAAACCGTTGGTGAGGCAAGGTAGCTTTACTATAGATAAGCCTAGCACAAATATACCTATAGAACTTATTCCTCACATTAATAAGCAAAGTGGATCTGCTGCCCCTGTAGTATCTGCAAACAGGATACGTGACAGAAGTGATTCAATGGACACTGATTCCAGTCTAGATACAACACTCATTTTAAAAGACACGGAAGCGGTGATGGCCTTCCTTGAAGCTAAATTGCGTGAAGAAAATAAAACTGATGAAGGTCCTGAGACTCCTAGCTATAACAGAGATAATTCCATATCACCGGAATCAGATGTAGATACAGCCAGCACAATCAGTCTTGTTACTGGTGACACGGAAAGAAAATCCACACAGAAGCGGAAGAGCTTTACAACCTTATATAAAGATAGATGTTCCTCTGGTTCCCCTTCAAAGGATGTTTTAAAATCTTCTGCAACTAGTGCCAGAGAAAAGATGGAAAAGAAAACTAAAAGTAGGTCTTCAGATGGTGGGTCTAGAGCTGATGCTCGCAAAACTGTGCAATCTAGTGGAAGAATGAGACAACCATCAGTAGATTTGACAGATGATGACCAAACATCTAGTGTACCTCATTCTGCCATTTCTGATATCTTATCATCTGACCAGGAAACCTACTCTGGCAAATCACATGGAAGAGTTCCTTTTGCCTCAGCAGATGAACTTTTACATTCCAAGATGGAAGGAAAGCCAGCTAAATCAAAAACTTCTCCTGTTGCACTTGGGCAATCTAGCAAATCTACCACTCTTCCAAGACCTCGTCCTACAAGGACTTCTCTCTTGCGCAGAGCACGGCTTGGTGAAGCCTCAGACAGTGAGCTTGCTGATGCTGATAAGGCTTCAGTGGCTTCTGAAGTGTCCACTACAAGCTCTACATCAAAACCTCCATCGGGGAGGAGAAGTATTTCCAGAATAGACTTACTTGCTCAGCCTCGCAGAACTCGACTTGGCTCTTTATCAGCACGTAGTGATTCTGAAGCGACAATAACTAGAAGTGCTGCCTCATCTCGTACCCCAGAAGCTATTATCAGAAGTGGTGCGAGGTTAACGTCAGCAGGAGATAGCAGTAAAGTTTCTGCTAGAACTCGTGCCAATAGCATTTCTCGACTTTCAGATTCAAAATCCAAATCTTTGGCTTCAGCTCATAATTCTCCCTCAGGTATGTGAGATTATTTGAACTAGCCGTATACAATACTAGGTTTTGCATATGTGGAAATTCAATTTTCTTTTTTTTTTTTTTCCCTTTGGAACAGTTCTTCTGAAACATCTGTTGAGTTTTAGCTGATGCAGTCTTTCTCTTTGGAGTAAGAGGCTTCCTTGGCAGGGCTTGTGGAAGTTTCTCACAAGATTACAGATTCTTGTCTTTATGATTTTAACTCTTTGCAGTTTTTTGTTTTGGGGTTTTTTTTTCACTTGAAACCAGTAACAAAGAATTGCATTGAGGCATTTAGATGTGACAGGACTGATTTGCATTAGTACAAAACCAGAGCAGGGATCTGTTTGCGCAAGTCATCGTAGTAGAAGTTCAGAAGTTTACGTAGTAAAAAGCAGCACTTTTTACTACATAGAAGATATAATATTTATTTGTAAAGTAGGTTTGTAAATATGCTGAACAGCATCTGTTCCCTGAGGTATACCCTGAGCATCTGTAAGATAATTATATTTATAATTTAAGATGAGCTTTCAGAACTACAGAAGTGAGATTTTGTTTGATAAGACTAGTAACAATGAAGTAACAAATGGAAAAATGAAACACAAACACTACCTAAATATTGTGAAGTCAAGTAATTTATATTAATATATAACTGGAGTAGTTTCTTGCCTTGCTTTACTTCAGTAATTAACACTAGTTCACACTGTGATATTGCTGGTGTTTGAAAAGGTGAAGCCCAGCTGTTACTTATGACTTCACTGCTTCTTGTGTTTTTCACTAAACTGTATATGGATTTTGAGTTTTTTGTCTGTGTGTACTGTTGTGTGCTTCCTAAATGTTTCCCAGGTTGCCGCATTGAAGTGGTTTGCTGCTTCTCTTCAGGGGAGTGGCTGTATGTTTCTCTTCCCACTCTTACTAGTTTGTCACAGTCATCTTGGTTTAATGATCCTTTCATTTGCCTACATTACACAGGCAAAGTTTACTGCAACTTGTATAAAATCCTCTGTTTTCAAGAGACAAAAGATCCAATCTTCTCTGGAGCTACCCCAACATAATAAGCTATTTTAAAAAGACCGTTGTTAGAAAAATCTACAGTAGAAATAGCTTCTATCATAAAAAGCTTTATCAGTTTGTATACTAGGAGAACCTGTATCAATGTAAAGGTGAAAATCTGAAAGCAATTAATAAAGTAGCCAGATACTTTCAAAATAAAATAATGGCTTAATCAATCATGTCGCGTTACTGTGTAAGTAAAGAATACTATTGTTACTGTTTAGGGTTTGGAGTTCCAGATTTTATCTGTATCAGTAAGCTTATTTTATAATTTTTTTCTGGAGTATTTAGAGAATACTTTACGAAAATCTGAATTGCTTTAGAAGTGTTGTAATCTTCTAGAATGTATAGGAGTGTGTGCATATATCTCTCTCATATTATGTTGGCCACTGCTCTTCTGATTACATTTTCCCATTAGCATCTTAAAAAATTTTGCTAGTAATTACCCACCACATCAGGTTATAATAATAACATTATTATTCTATCCTTAGATAAATGTATTTAAAACATATTTGAAAAGAATGTGTTATTTGTATGCAGTATATAAAAGTGGTATGTAGTAGAAGCTTTTTAATCCAAAGCATATAATTCCTGAATTTATTTTTTTTTTCTAGAAAAGTCAACAATTCACTTAGCTTTACCACTTTTGAAAATTCATAACAACATGCCTGACAAAAGTGCCTCAACTGTTTGAATGTATTTTACTTCAGGCATATTTAATCAAGGCATAACAGTGATGTATTTTCTTCTCTCCCTTGACTTAAAAAGTTTGGAAAATGAGCGATCGTTACCAATATAGGGGTTGGTTGGTTTTTTTCCTTTTACTGAAATACTGATTGCTATCAAAGTGTTAATGTTCCATGGGCCTTCTCATCAGAGTTCAGTTCATGTAACCACATTGTAGATCACCAAACACTGGCAGCAGAATCTTGCTTCTAAACCCGGTCTACCAAAGACAAAATTATTTTCTCATTTCTCAAATATTTTTGAACATTCGTATTTACGTGCCAGTAAGAAAAGAGGCAAAAAAAGCTGTAGTCACTGGATTTTTTTTATTGTCTTGCACTTCATGTGCCCAAATTGCAACATAATAGCATTAAAATCGTCAGAGCTGTCAGCAAGCCCATAATTTCAAGAATCTTTTTTAATCCTTGATGCAGTCAAGTATTGTGTACTTTTAAAGGGCAAGCAGATGAATGGAACATCTTGGATGAGAATTACCAGTATTAAAGCAATTGCCAGTGTGTTTCCATGGTAGGAGGCTTAATAACTGACAACACTGTGAGAACATGTGAAGCAGAATTAGTAAGTTCGTAGCACGAGCGATGAAAAATTTAATCAAGGCACTGAATCATCAAACAGTAGAATGTGATCAATAAAAACAGAGAAGACCAGATAACTTTTTTCACAATTGCAGAGGAAAATTGAAGGTAATATTACCGAAGGAGCTAATGTATTGGGAAAACGAAGAACAGGATCAAACCTAGAGCAAAAGTGCTAAGCTGCAGTTGTTTTCAGCAGGACTGCTGACTTGCTGATCTAACTGTCATTGCAAATAACTAGCAGATAAGTTGATCAAAGCTGTTAAGGTATCTATTAAAAAAAAAAAGGTTTGAGCATGGAGAGAAAATAACCCTTACTAACTGCATTGTAGTATTATTGCAGTACCGAGCACCAAAGTATATGCTTAATAAAGTCTGTCCTTAGGTCTTAAAAGTGAGTTTATAGTGCCCAAATCATCAAACTTGCCAGCTTAAGATGTTGTCAACACATTATACTTCCCACAGAGGAGCAACCAAATTAGGTTTGTCTACTGATTGTTTTATCCAGGGAATTAGAGGCTTTTCTACTTATTGGGACTGATATTCACAGTCTTCGGTGTCTGAGATAATTAATTGCACGATAGCTTTCAGAAATCTGCATAGAGTACAACGACATTTTGGGGCTGCATGGTTTATAAATAAAAAGCACATATGTGCAAATGTATAGCTAGCTTAATGGAAAATGTGCTTGCATATTGCTTGTCATGAATCGTACAATTTTGAGATTTTTACTGTTAAGCCTGCAATAACTTTTTCCCCATATTAATGAGAAAGTCATAAAGTATAAATAAACAACATTTTAAGTCCTTAAAATTGAATTGTCTTAAAAAATAGAGAGGGCTTTTATAGTACTAAGTAGACAATTGTTATTGATGTCATTTCAGTTTAGTATCTTTAAAATGTTTAAGCTTTTACAAAATTCATTATTTTTTATTGAATGTGTAATTTAAGAATCTTTCCCTAAAATGTGTCAGTGGGAAAGAGGACCTGAGACTAATCTTATCAATATATTTTATTTAAGCAAGTGCATCTAGTCTGAATGTTTTAATAAAAATTAACATGATAAAACACTATTTTGTACACAGAGAAATTCAAGCTTCTCCCAGACCCAGATCCTGATGTTGAAACTTACAGTGGTAGAGTACTAGAAATCAAATCTGTTTCTGATATTTCACTTCTCATTCAATTTTTAGTTTTTAAATATATGATTACATATGCTCATTGTACAATGCTGAGTTGCTGGACTATCTCACTCGAAAGATTTTAAGATAAATTTTTGATTTATTTTGATGCATATAATTTAAACAAAAATGGATGATAAAATGTGGGCCCAACTCATAAAGCTCTTTGGACTTTGGTCACACATTGCTTGCATGCTGTTTGTGGGGAAATGTGCTTTTTCTGCTTATATTCTACTTCCCTAAGATAAAAACAGGTTTGAAACCTCTAAAAAGAGAATGGTAAGTGACTGGAGAGACATTTTTATTCTATTCAATAAAGTTAGAGTATTTTAAAAATACTCTAAAAAATACAACTGGACATGATTTGAAGTCCACATTTAAACCTGTAAAAAAAAAATTACAGAAGCATAGTTTTGTTTTCAGCAATTAAAAATGCATTTTTTATATGAGGGAAGGGGTGTAAGCTTATACACCAATGTCATATTCTACATACTGTAATCTTTGAGAGCATTACACAAATTTTATTCTCAACTAAAAATTACTTTCGTTATTTGTTACTTAAATTTATATTGATGTACACTTCATTTGTAATGTTTTTTAAATGTTTCAGGAGAAATCATTATTCTTATTATGCATTTTTCTTATACTAAAAATAATATACATCACTGGAATATATTATATTTAAATTACCAAGTGGTCACCACACGCTTCTTAAAATTTCTAAAGTAATGATAGAGCCTTATGAATGCCTGTGAGTTTGAGGGACTAAGTCCCCTGCAAGAATTCAACAGGTTGTCGTGATGAGCATTGCTTTACACTAATTGATATCTCTTTCTTCTGGAAATGTTTGAGGACAGCCTATCTGGAACGTATTTCCTAGACTTCAGTCATGTAGAGAGGGATGAGAGTCTCCTACTTAGTTTCATTTCTCTTATATTTCAAACTGTCTTCAGCAACATGACTGTATGTGCTTTATGTGCTACATGTGAGAATATTTGGTTTTTGGTCTGAGGCTGCTATTTTTGTAGATATGCTGCTGTTTTTTATAACAGAGTATTAATTTTAACATTTTTTTTCTGTACTGAATATGTAACACATCATTTTTATGCATTCCTTGTGTAAGCATGCATTCCAGGCTTGGTGCCAGCTCCATCCTTCCTTCATGTCTCTTCGGGGTTTTTTGGTGTATCTTGTAAACCTTGAATGAAACTTGGGAAAAAATCTGCAGAAAAAGTGCAATCTGATTGTATACTTAAATGATAATGAATTGGGCCCTTGTTTTGTAATGCAGTTTGCTTGAGTTCTTATAGTTATTGGCTTTTAGATTTTTATTTCACTCATCATTATACAAAGAGCATCCGTTTTATGTTTTTATTAATCAATATTTATTATTTAACACAAATTGTGTAGCTTTCTTTTGAAGATGTAGTAAATAAAACTTTTGTGAGGTATCTGGGGATTGATAATGAATAGTTGTGCATTTTTGTGATGTTACTGAAATAATAGTGTTTTTTCTTATTAAAGATGCAATAATAATTCTCTTTTAATAATTAAACTAATTTAGTAAGTGCAAGATGGAGGCGCTTTCCTACAGATTATGCTTCCACGTCAGAAGATGAATTCGGATCAAACCGTAATTCCCCTAAACATACCCGTCTACGTACCTCTCCAGCCCTGAAAACCACACGACTGCAGAGCACTGGGACGGGAGCTCTAAGTAGCAATACATTCAAGCACAGAATAAAGGAACAGGAAGACTACATTTGTGACTGGACTGCTCACCGAGAAGAAATAGCAAGGTTGGTTTTAAAGGAGTGCCTCTAAAATAATAAAGATTTGTACCCAACCAGTTGTACAGGTACATACATAGGAGAGACTGGCAGACAGAATACTCATGTTACCAGCACATCTTTTTCTACCAGAAAATCATAGTCATTTCTGACTTGTGATAGCCAGATCTCAGAATATAAACTTCTGGTTGCATTAGTGGGACTTGCAGAAGTACAACTCTTGGGTAGAACTCTGAATTGCTAATGGTGAATTTCCTGAGGCTGAAGTGTATCTCACTTCGTACTACCTTCCATTCATACTGAGGTAAATGCATAGGTGACAGACAGAGGAAAAAGTTAATTTTGCCAATGTGAGAGACCATGTTGTCATTTTAATTTTTGGTTTATATAGACATTACTTCATGATGGATATTTTCTGATTTAAATCATATGTACTCATCAGAAAGTAATTTCTTTTGTTGTGAGTTTCTGAGATAAGTGTAGCAATTCCTACATTATTGCTAATAACACCCTGCTTCAAGTGAACCAAAGAAAAGGCAGTCAGTTCTACATTCTGGTAAGCAGTTATTCCCACATCATGCAATACCCAGGCAGTGAAAACTTCAAATACCTTGCACTAAATAAACAAACCTATGTAAGTATATGAATGCAAGTGTATAAATTACAACCTGGCAATCAGGCCCAGTCAGCATGGTTTCATGAAAGGCAGGTCCTGCTTAACAACGCTGATCTTCTTCTGTGGCAAGATGACCCTCCTGGGGAGTGAGGGAAAGACTGTGGATGTTGTCTACCTGGACTTCAGTAAAGGCTTCAACAGTGTTTCCTACAGCGTTCTCTTCAAAAAAACTGTCTGTTCATGGCTTGGATGGGCTCATGCTTTACTGAGTGTTTACTGGCTGGATGGCTGAGCCCAAAGAGTGGTGAATGGAATTGGTGGCTGGTCACAAGTGGTGTTCCCCAGGGTTCAGTATTGGGGCCACTCCTGTTTAATATCTATATGAATGATCTTGACAAGGAGGTGGAGTGCACCCTCAGCAAATTTGAAGATGATACAAAAGTTGGGCATAAGTGTTGATCTGCTTGAGGGTTGAAAGGCTCTACAGGGGGATCTCAACAGGCTGGATCGATGGGCTGAGGCTAGTGGTATGAGGTTCAACAAGGTCAAGTGTCAGGTCCTGCACTTGAGTCACAGCAACTCCTTGCAACACTACAGACGTGGGGAAGAGTGTCTGGAAAGCTGCCTGGCAGAAAGAGACATGGAGGTACTGATTGACAGCCAGCTGAATATGAGCCAGCAGTGTGCCTAGGTGGCCAATAAGATCAACAGCATCCTGGCCTGAATCAGAAATAATGTGGCCAGCAGGAGTAGGGAAGTGGTTGTCCCCCTGTAGTTGACACTGGTGAGGCCACACCTCAACTACTGTGTTCAGTTTTGGAGACCTCACTACAAGAAAGACATTGAGGTGCTGGAGCATGTCCGGAGAAAGCCAACTAAGCTGGTGAAGGGCCTACAGTATTATGAGGAGTGGCTGATGGAACTGGGGCTATTTAGTCTGAAGAAAAAAAAGGCTGAGCAGAGACTTTTATCACTCTCTACAAAACTACCTTAAAGGAGGTTGTAGAGAAGTGGGGGTCATTGTCTTCTCCCAGGTAACAAATTACAGGAACAATAGTACAGGAGGAAATGGCCTCAAGCTGCACCAGGGGAGATTTAGGTTGGATATTAGGAAAAATTTCTTCACTGAAAGGGTTGTCAAGCATTGGAACAGGCTGCCCAGGGAAGTGGTTGAATCACCATCCCCAGACACGTTTAAAAGTCGTGTAGATGTGGTGTTAGGGATACGGTTTAGCAGTGCTGGGTTAATGGTTGGAGCCAATGATCTTAAAGGTTTTTTCCAACCTAAACAATTCTATGATTCTAAAACTTAGATGTCAGTGTTCAGGTTCTAAACCTTTACACAGAACTTAGTTTGGAAGCCTAAATAAGAAAAGTGTTTTCCTTTTAAAAATAATCTTAACACTGATCTCAGAGATGTGAAGCATTGTATGTTGCTTAATGTGATTAATTTTTTCTTTGTTTCCAGTTCTTGGTAATATTTTTCAACATCTTTTTTTTCTAGTGTGGTCTGTGCAAAGGGAAAATACTTAAGCATACTGATAGCATCTTGATAAAACATGAAATAAACATCTTCAAAGATGTCTTCCTGAAGCATCTCTTTCTTTCAAAGAATCTAAAGTGAGAGATTGATATAGGTAGGAATGTGTGTATATTGGAAAAAAAATTGAGGATAGCCATAGCATCTTACTTCCTTCTTATGAAAAGTGATGTTGAACCTCCACTTCAGTGAAATGTCTTGTTACATTTTGCTCATCTAGGAGAGACTGACACTGAAAGTAATTGATGATTCAGTTAAACTTATTTGATGGTTAGTTTTGCAGGTCTTTTCCTTCCCTTGGGCTTCTTACCATTTTATTCATTTAGATACTGGTTTTTAATTTTTGAAGGCTATGTACTTACACTACCTTTTTCAGCTTCTTTATTTCCAGTGGAAGTAGTGAGAGGCTCATATCAATACTGCCAAATTTGTGATGAGCACATTTAAGGTTAAGAAAGCTAGCACTCAGCTGTTAAGAAATGCCATACTGTCATTTATTGTCACAGCTTCCAACACCAGTTTCCTTGGTTAGCCTCTGCTGAGTCTCCCTGCTCTAGGTCACCAGCTGATCTTTTCTCTGCCTCTGTATCTCTTTGTACTGATTCACAATATTGCTCCCCTGGCTTGAAATCTAACTTCTGAATTTTGTATCTGCTCCCTTTGCCTTGTTAACCATAGCCTCCCCACTATCATTGTCTACCCTGTCTTTTTTTTTTTCTTTCCCAGCCCTTATTCCAACCTCTATGATCAGAGTCCCTTCAGCTCTGTGTAGAATTTTTGAAAAAGGAATAGATGGTTTATATGTTCTCATTAAAATTGGTTGACTCATTTTTTGTTGTTGAATAAGTTACTAGATTAGGCAGGAGTAAAGATAAATATTTAATAAAATAAGTGTGCCACCGAAAGCAGTGTAGAGACTGTATGACAAACATTTAATTGCATCCATGTTGCCATCATATTGTATTTTAACTGGTCTTCCAAGATTGACTCTGTTTGCAATTTTTGCAGACTTTTCAATTTGCAGATGTTAATAAAATTGAAAACTGGAAAGAGAAATTGGAAACTTAATAGTATAATTACATTTGATCTAAAACCGCTTTGGCCTGGAGGGCATATACACCCTCAGAATAACAGGAGGTACATGTACATTTTATTTAAGGATTTTAAAGTATTATTGCGGAATAAACTTGACTCAGCACGATGTAGTAGACCAAGCATTAAAATGTTTTTGGTAATCCAGCGGTTTAGAACTATTACAGATGTCTTAGAAGTATTCCTATTTCACTGTGTTTTTTCTAATACTATGGGTATCCTTTCACTACAGGTAAATAAGATCTAGTGTTCCAGGCTGTTGAAAAAGATGGTCTGGTTGTGCTCTCCCCATCCCAAGCCCCATGTTCTCACCTTTTCCGTTGCACCAGCAACTGAGTCTGCTCCCTGCAAGAATCTAATAGCAACATTTCCTGGAGTGGGTTTTGGGGTGGGGTTAGGGAATTTAAGGTTTATTTTAGTTTTGCCTCCCTGAATTTATTTGCTTTATATGAATTCTAGGTCTGATGCACAAAGCAGTAGAAATCTGCAAGGCAACCTAAAGTTGCGATAGAGTAAATAGTGTGCATCTAAAACCCAAGTATACAGAACATACTCGGTATAGTTGAGCAATATTACTGTAGAATTGCTTGAATCTCATTTATGAAAAGTCAGACGCAACTCTCAGCTGTTCTCTAATTTTCTTTTTCATAGTGATTTTTGCTTAGTGCTCTGTCTATACTGTTTCTATACAGAAGCATTATTGAGTACTGACTATAGTTTACTATCGCATTGAAACTAATTCCAGATTTTGTTCACTTTACTAGTGTTTGACTATGATGACTGCCTAACAAGTTGCTTTCCTCTGTGTTAGAGTTGTTTATTATGAGATTTTTCAGGATTCGTTTGATTAATTTTCACGTTGACATCTGACATATTACGTCATTTTGATTGCTTGGTAAGAAGCTGGAGATTCAGGGTGCCATAGTTAGCAGGGGGCTTTTAGCTTTTGCTTTGTGCTGTAGGTTTTTTCCCCCTCTTTTGGAGTATCCTGGGGAGGAGTAGTACAAGCAGAGGTAGGCAAACTTCCTCCGTGTGCTGACCAGAATACAGAGCTATTTTTTGATGTGGCAGTTCAGAACAAAGGAAAAGGAATCTTCATCTGAGAATTAAGATGTATTTGTCTAGTGCTACCATATCCAGGTTTTTACAGGCATTTTCTCTTTTCCTACCAGAAAGCTTGCCTTAATTAAATTTGAGGATATAGGGTACTGGTCCGGATTTTCAGACACGTAAGCAGCTTGATCTGAGAAAGCTGCAGGGCTACTAGATAATAAGAGGTCCTGAAGAAATTCTTAACAAGTGGGTAAACTGAGTTATAAATTAAATTTGGTTTGGACATTTCAGATTTACTGCACGTATAAAGGTAATCTTTGCAGTATTTTCAGTGTCTATCCAGTGCATCCCACATGTTGGATTTACTGCACATTCCACACATCTCTGCCTGGGAAGCCTAGAAAGAAAAGAAAGGTGCTCTGTCTTTTGAGATTCCCCTCTACCTTCTTCCTCTAGAAAGGCATGTTATTAAAAGCTTCAGTTAAAAAATTGCTTTTATGGTTCTACAAATAAACTTACAGTTTAGAAGGGCATCAAATTTTCATAGCATAGTTATCAGGACCTAGAACTTAGAACCTCAAAGGCTGCAGGTTGGACTCTACTGGTCCAGAATTCTTTGTAGGGGAGAATGTAACACTCTCTTTGTTACTAGGATCAGTCAAGATCTGGCTCTCATCGCACGGGAAATCAACGATGTAGCAGGAGAGATAGATTCAGTGACTTCATCAGGCACTGCCCCCAGTACCACAGTAAGCACTGCTGCCACCACCCCTGGCTCTGCCATAGACACTAGAGAAGAGGTAGGAGATCTTCATGGAGAAATGCATAAGGTTCTTCCTTTTCTTTATTTCTTTTGCTTTTAGCATTTTGCATAGCCTTTTTTTAGTTATTTCCCCTCAACCCGTATGCATGACCTCCACATTGTTTTTTGATTTAAAGTTCCTTTACATTTCAACAAACAACCCAGGAATTACTCTACAAACACCGCTTGTCAAAAGGTTGCATGTTATCTGTCTGTCTCTTTTTTTCCACGAAACATAGGACAAGATAGTTATTTGTTTGCTTGCTTGTCTTAGCCTTAGATACCACTGAATAGTATCTAAGTGCATTTAAAGACACTAGTGTGTATGCACAAATATATATAAATGTATACATTTAATACTTTGCATAGCTATTAAAAACAAAAAAGTCCCTCTTCACAGGTGACGTAAGTTTCATCTTCTGAACACTGAAATGCTTAGGTACCATCAGTCCACACTAACTTTACATTTTCTTTAACAACATCGTCAAAAACTGCCTTGAAATAAGTTTGCCCTGTGCTTCTAATAATTCTTATTTTCTTTGACTATCTTTGGTGTGATGTTCTATGAATATATTGATTGCCTTGTTCTCATAACCATCACAGGTCTAATGCTGGTAAACATGTCAGTCTGAATTTAATTCATCACTTTCTACCATACTACAGTTCACCCTAATATGCTGTAAATGTTTAATGCATTTTTTAATAGTATTCCTTTCAAAAAGTGTTTATTCATTTTTCTGTGCATAAAGTTAATACATTAGTTTACTGTGTTTAGTATACTACTGTCTTTTTCTGTGGAAAAAAAGATATAAACAGTGATAAGAAATCTGTGAGTTGGGTACTCAGAAAAATTACAACTGCACTCATAGATCTTATTTTTCATTCTCATGGACTTATGGCTAAACTTTAACGAAGTAAAGTGCTCATTTTCTCAGATCCAGTTAGGTAACTCTGATATTACTAAATAATTATTTTCTTCTTTAAAAAATATTGTACAGTGTGTACATACTGCAGGTGGCAGTATCTCCTTTAAGTAGGTATAGGTGTTTCTGTAACACTGTGACTAATCTGGAAAAAAACATAAATTTTATAGTAATGTACTTAATTCCACAGATAAATTCCATTAATCAAAGGAATAAATAATTCAGTACTAGTTTATAGGTACCTGTTGTGTTACTTGCCCGTAAGCAAAATTTCTCTGGGGTAGAAAAAGAAGTTAAAAGAAAAAAAGTTCATTTTTACAAGGTATTGTTTCATAAGAGATGCATCATTTTTTACTACACAAGACAGCAGAGTGATTTTTATTTGATAGGTTTCTCATAAACTATTTCAGAAAGAAAAAAAAAAATCTGATTTTTGCATGTATCCAGTAGGCTTCATAAAATGCATTTTTCTTTTACCCCCCCAGTTGGTTGACCGAGTATTTGATGAAAGTCTCAATTTTAGAAAAATCCCTCCAGTAGTGCATGCCAAACCACCAGAAGCGAATGGTCGGCCTAATGGTGCTAGACCTCAGCTAACAGATGCCCTTGATCCCCCAACAATTACCCGAAGAAGGACTTGGAGCAGAGATGAAGTGAGTACACAACAGGCTTCTCTCTAGTGATGTGTCTTATTTTAAGCTTTTACAATTCTCTCCCCACTGAATATTCTAGATGCTGACCTTTCTTTTCTTCCTGTAATAGGTAGCATTAATACAGGAATTTAATTTTCAATATGTTCGAATATGATTGTGTATGATACTTGAACACAAGTATGGGGGTTTTTTAAGTTAAAAAAATATTTCAAAGCATATGGAATTTTTGGTGATTTTTTCCCATTAAACTAATAATGTCCTCTTTTATTAAAAACTCATTGCAGGTTATGGGGGACAGTTTGCTGTTGTCCTCAGTCTTCCAGTTTTCTCGCAAGATAAGACAATCCATAGACAAAACAGCTGGCAAAATCAGGTGGGTTTTTAAAAATTATTGTTATTACTGAAAATGTCTCCTCTCATCATCATTTTATACTAATAGGAGAGATATGTATAACACAGAGTAAATTTATTTAGTAGCAACTTGTGTTTTAAAAAAGCAATGTTACCTATGGCTTTTTTAGCATTCAGAAACATTTGGGATGAATATTTTTTCCATTATTGCTTGTGTGTATTTCACATCATATGCATTATATTATATACAATACAGTTACTCTCAAATTCTGTGCCAAATTAAGAGTTCAACTTCATTATGCAGATTTCACTACAGATTATGCAAAAGTTTGCAACTTGTTCAATTTTAATCAACCTCTGAGTGCATGCTTTCATTTAATAGCTGATCTTTAAAAAAAATGAGCAAATAAATACATGCAAAGAGGTACTTAAGCGTGAGGATTCTTTGGAAGTCATTCTAAAAGGTGTTTGAAATCTGGAAGTAGAAACAAAATACTGCATTAAGTTTTGTTTTGAGCATAATTCTCTGGGAAAATACAGTGACATACATAAGGAACTCTGCTTTACCAATATATTTCTTTTTTTCCCTTTAAAGCTGCATCATTGGAACAAGAATCTTGCTTATTGACTGACTTATTTGTGGTAGGCGTCTAGGATGATTATGTATCTTAAAATGCCTCAGAAACAGTAGATAGTAGATATTCTACTTTGAAAAATCATGCTGATTTTTCTTGATGTTTGACAGTTTCTGAGCTGTAAATATCTTGCTAGCACAGCTATAGTTTACTTAATGTAAAACATTGAGTTCAGTACAGTGAGTTAAGGGAGATTGTACGTGAATTCATTCTGAGAAAAGGAGATACCTTTTAAGCTCAGACACTTAGAAAAGTGTAAGACTTGATTTTAGTTATCAGCTACATTACATTAATGAATGTAATGATGATGTGATCATGTATGTTATAAGCGTAAGCATACCTATAAACGTTTTATATACATGTAAAGAAAGTGGTATTGCTTACTTCTATAAAAATACAGTGAAGAAACTTTAACAAGTAACTGTTCAGCATATCCCTCAGAGTGGTGATCAAAACTTCCTTTTACTGCTACTCAGAATGGCTTTGAATAATATGATGTTATTCTTGTCCTGAGTATTCTGAATCAGAAAAACAACAGTACTTTTAGAATTGTTTTTCAGAGAGCATATAAGGCACCTTGGACCTATTACAGATTTTACCTTAGCTTTGTTTGATATACATGAGTTCAACCAACTGGTGTGCTTTTCTTCCTTTTACAGGAGTTAAGCCAGTTAAAGATTCTGCCCAGAACAGCTACAGTGAGAATTAGTTGGAATTTGTCCAGCTAGTAGTTGGGTATTTTTTCCAGAGTACTTGAACCTGAGAGTAGAAGTTTTTAGAGGCACCAACAAGAGTCTGCCAATAAGCTTGACTCTGTTTTAAAAGTCCTCCTGCAGATTTTCTTGTTCACCAACATAAACTTCTCTCCTGAGAGGACACACAGCATAGAGCAATTATGATCATTACAGATTGCATCATGTATATTTAAAAATTGCATCCTTCCTATCTGGATCCAAATGGAGAAAGACATGCTTCCTGTGAATGTAAAAACACTCCTTTCTGTAACAGTTTAGTTGCAATAGCTAGCTTTACAAAAAGATTAGTTTTACTTTGGCTAAAGTGTTAAGAACTTAAGCATTTTCAGTCATGCTTGACATCTATGAGGAATTAAAATGAGCTGAAATCAATAATTAAAATAGATTAGTATGAGGACAAAAGGAAATATATATCTATGTGCTTGACTAGTTTCTTCCCTGCTTCCCCACTGCCACTTCTGTTTTCTAATTTATAGAAAATTTTCTACTGGGTTCTGTCATCATTCCTAGATTATATTGAGAAATAGGATCCAGAGAGGCCTTTGACGCTGTATTCCTCAGCTAGATTCTCAGAGTGCTGGCAAAACTGTCTTTTTCTTTCTCCAAGTCTTGGCATGATGTTCAGATTGAACTAGGTTTAAGTGCCTGGTTCTTTCCTTTCACAGCATAAGGTCATAGATATTGCTAAGTTACTGTTAATTTCTGTAATTTACTTTTATTAATTACTTTGTATAATCAGTCAGGTTCCTTCTGCTGGTGTACACAAAACTACAGTATTTTTTAAAATCTCTGCATCACTGTTGCCAAGTGTCCTATAACCCATTTTTTGCTAACAAATTATTATGCTGGCGTCTCCAGAAGCAGATATTGCACTGTTTGCATTTCTGTCTTTCATATGTTATAATGAGTTTGCAGGGATTTTCAGAGATAATAGAGGGAAGAGGTGAGTAAATTTTGCAGTGAGAAGACCTGCATGGTTTTATCAGCGCTCTACAATGTGACTGCAGTGTCACTGGCTTGCTTTATAGCGGGCAAGTACCTTTCCAGTCAGACAAAATACAGGCAAAGCACTCAGGACAGTGCAGGTGCTATTGTTGGTCTCCGAAGTTTGATGTGCATCCTGCAAAGTGCAATGAAAGAAAACTAGGGACTGAGCACAACCGAGTAACAAAGTTCAGGCTGATTTGCCCCAGAAAGAGAAAGGCAAGAGCAGAAGGTCGCAGGCATCTATAAGTACATTCTTTTAATATAAAGAGTATGGTTAGAAGGAGGAGGAGCAAAGCAGGTAGAGATGAACATGTTCTAAATGGTCTAAAAAGGAAACAGACTTCCTAAAATTAGAGAAAAAAACAAATTGGCCTGTCCACTTCATAGTGGAAATAATAACAACTTTTTAAATTACTGCTTTCATTTTTGTCCTCTTTAATAAAATGAGCTATGAAACGGTCAAAAGTAAGAACATTAGCTCTAAAAGAGAGTAAGACTGAAAACACCATATACGCAAGCAAAGATAACAATCACATACATAAAGACAGAAGTATTTTAATATAACATGAGCAAGAAGATAAATGAGAAAAACATACTGTCACAGTAACTTCTATATTTCTCCTCCTATTGTGATTTACTGCTAAATAAACCCTTATTTTTTATGTTTCTGCTGATTTCAATGTGATACAAATGCTATTGAAGTACAGAAAGTACAGCTATGTAAGACTCTCTGTATACTGAATCAAATATTTCCAGGAGTTGCCTGGTTTTTAGTGTATGATCCTATAAAGGTTTTAATTACCTCTGCATTTTATTTATTTAAACTCATCAGTGTCAGGCAAGTTCTGAATTTTCTGCTGTATTTAGACTTTCTGGTATTCAGCTGTGTGGCTTTGCAAGCTTTTGCGCTCCCTTCTAGAACATAAAAGCAACTTTGTCAGGCCTCTCTGATGACCAGCTTTGTTACAAGATGATGATGCTACTTGAGGTCATAAAGTGTTTGATGTTTTCTTCACTGTACTTTTGATTACTTCTAATTTATTTTTTCTTTCCCCAAGAAGAAGTATGTATTAATGATTACTCTGTGTGCGTGTTGTACATGAGTACACTAAAGTCGCTTGCAGAAGTTGTCATTTGCCTCAATCCCATGACATTGTGTCATGGGAGTAGCACTGGCTCTCGGTGAAACATCTGACAGAAACAGGTTTTGAAGCAGCAGCAAGTGAAGACCTCGAAGATAGAGGAAGAGTTAAGGCAGCTTCAGGATGGGCTGTCTGCAGACATCTATGTACTGATAAGACAGGGTACACATTTTGAAAAACTGGACTTTCTTGACGGTGTAATAATAGAGTGGGGTTTTCCATAGGATATAAATAACTGAAAGATGAACAGAAATGCAGTACAAAGTCTCCCAGCTTGCTTTGAAATTCTTAGTCTTTATGAAATTCAAGGTAACATGAATTTCCACCTTAAAAATTATTTCCTCAGAAACCTACCTGCACTAACAACTTCTTTAAAATGTGCTACTTTTTGGTCACGTTTTTAAATTGGTTTGTTTCTTTGCTTAGCAGTTTTACTGTGGCCATTTTTGTACTTTTAACTCTGAAATACCAATTAGAGAAGGAGTGGATCTGGACTCCTCTGTGTCATCACAGTGTCTCTTAAAAAATAAATAAATAAATACACAGACCTTAAATATCTGCACATTCCTTTTTTTTCTTTTTTCAGTTGTGCAAATGTAGACATTTTAAATTATGTTTATGATAATGAAAACAAAACCTATTTATCGCAGCAGGGAATTAAAACATTAAAAACAGGGAATCTCACAGAATGCTTGAGGGTTTTACAAATAATAGAAGTGACTTCTTTAAACATGTAATACAAGAGCTACTAAATCATATATATACAATTTGTGTGTTGAGACTTTTCAATGAAAACTATGAAATGCATTTTTCTTTTACTTTCCTGAAGTGTATTATTTTTCATTAAATTAATATAAAATATAGATGCAAAAGAGTTGGTTTTGTTTACCATTAATAATCTTGCTCTTACGCTTTGCAATTGTTGTAAAACACAGTGTTAACAGGGAATTTGCTGGCTACTGTAAAATAGTTGGATTTTTTTTTTTTTAAAGTCTCAGTGCTGGAGGAAAGAATCGGCTGGGTCTTCTCAACACCATAAGCAAGTATTTAGCTACACAACTGCTAATTTAATGTCAGTAATAATGAGACTGCTAAAACTCTGTATGCTTCCCTGAAAATTTAAACTGTATGGTTGCAGTCTGTCAGGCTTCAATATTTCAGACTTTACTTTTATTCAGTGTTCCCTATGCTGCTTTCTCGTATCATGTTATCTAATCTTCCAGTTTTAATTTGTTTATTTTTGTCTATTTTAAACATACTGTTCATTAATTTCTTTATTCTAGAATATTATTTAAGGACAAAGACAGAAATTGGGAAGAAATTGAAAACAAGTTGCGAGCTGAGAGTGAAGTTCCTATTGTGAAAACATCAAGCATGGTATGAATAGTTAACTTTTCTGGGACTGATAGAGCCTTTTTTCTCATTTCTAAGTAATCAGTAGAGGAATATGTTATTTTAAATATCATAAAGGCAAAAAAAAAAATCTTTAAAAGGTTTTATTTAGACACTCAGTATGTTTCAAGAATAAACCTGACCTTCTTTAGTAATTCCTAAGACTTACTATCTTAGAAAGAAACAAGAAATTGTTTAGGGGAAATTCTCACTTAAAAAACGCAATAAAGGGGGTTCAGACTATGTAAAGACCATCAATACTTTCATTTACCAAAAGGTAGCAGCCATTAGTTTGAATGTGGGATTGGTTTTGGTTCAACTTGCTTTACAATCTAAAGACTACTTTACCTACTAACTATTAATACTTAATATATAATCATACTATTAGTACTGATTATTAATATTTAGAGAAATAGTTGCATTTTCCTATATGTGAATGAAAATAATGTGTAGACATATTGCAATAAAAGCATTCTTGAATGAAGACTAATGATGTTGATTTTGTATGGAAGCAGTAGCTGTAGGTTACCAACTACAGCTGTAGCTGATTCATGTAGTCTTCTGCCCTGCCTAATTAGGGCCATGTAATGACCAGACTGTGTGACAGTGTGAGGGAACAGAGCACGCATGTTGTTTCCTACTACACTTGTCCTCTGCTTCTAAACCCAGAGCGTAGTGTTTGAACAACATCTCTGCATGTGAGAGCAAGTGGAAAGTCCAGCTACATTACCCCATCTGGAAGAATATCATGCTTTTAAGAATGTCAACTTAAAGACAATTTTCCTTTCTGAGGGAAAGGTGGGAGAGGAAACTTCTCACATGCTTCGTACTGGACTGCTCAGAAGCACAGTGTGAATGCATTTCCTCTGGCATTGAACTGGACGGCAATTCTCTGTCATAATAAGCTTATCACGAATTATTACTCACCCAGATTGATTTTTCCTGGAAGTATTAAAAACTTGGCCCATAATTTCTGTAGAATGGTATATTTTTGACAGCGATTGTTAGTAACTCAGTGTTATATTTCAATCGATACACTGACATTTTGGAGTTTTTTTCTAAAGTTTAAGCAAGTTATTCCTTCAAGTTTCTAATTTTAGAAATATGATAATATAAGGAGTTTCTCTTATCCATTTCCAGAATAAGATTGGAATTTAGTGTTTGATATTCAAAATGCCATGAATATGGGGCTTTAAGGCATTCATTAAAAAAGAAAAAGATTAGTTGTATATTTATTCCCAAGTTCAGCATTTTACAGATTTTTTTTTTCTATGCCTTAAAGCATCTTGCATTGTTTGATTGCATATGAGGTTCTTTTTTTTTTTATGCTCCAGTTTTCAAGTTGCTGCTCCATTTTCAGAGCAACGTATTGTTCAAACGCAGTGCTTATATTTACCACCGAATATTACCAAAAGTTTACAGAGGACAATTGTAACTGGTGTTTGGTTATCTTTGGGACATTTGTGTCCAGCTCAGATGTGGAAACTGCTTAAAGATAATGACTTTGTAAAATCCAAGGTAGTCAATCTCTTTGCCACCAACAAAAATCACATTACTTAGTACAGAATGAGTTTCTGAAATGGGTTAAATGCTTTTCTGAAATCAGTGCCTTTGAAAATTCTCAGCTTTTGAAGACCACTGATAGCTCTCCTCAGTAGCTGGATTAACAGTATTCTTCAGTGCAGGATCCTTCAGTTGTAGGATTTACATATTTATAATTTCAGATGTGGTACATTTAACAATTGTTGTGTTTCTGAGTGTGTTGCTGTGGCTTCATCTGTGTTAGCAAGTACCACGGCACAAAGGAGAAAAATCTGGCAAACAACTGCTGAGGACCCAACACTGGTGTGTGAGGTCTCGTGGGCACAGGGCCTGATGATTGCAGACAAAATCCCAATGCAGTCTAATTATTCTGACTCAGATTATAAAGATTATAAATCACCCTGTTTCACTAATAGTTGGTTTATACTGTAACCTTCCTTTAAAGACTTGTGGTTACTTTGCTTCATTTCTACAGAACCATGGTGTCTGTAGGTCTATGCTTGACAAGAAGTATGAACTTTTCTGCTTGAGAAGCAGATGAACAAGAGACAGTGAGGTTTTGCTGACCCTAGCAATCAGCCAGTGTGGAGGAGCTCTTGCTTCCTTAGTTGGCCACAGCTGTCCAGCCCCAAGCACTGCTGCCCAGGACCTATGGTGGGCATGGCTGGGCCACCATTAGCAAGGATGTTCTTAATGCTGTGATGGACAACCCAATAGCAAAGTTGGGCAGGGGGATTGTTTACTATGGATAGGTCGTTTAAGTCTCGTTGTCCTTAATGAAACATACTGGTTTCTTCTGTAGGAAATATCATCAATCTTACAGGAACTGAAACGAGTTGAGAAACAGCTGCAAGGTACAAATTTTCTTTTGTTTTTTTTTTTCTTTTGTCATTGCTTGCTTAGAATTTTTTTTTAAAAGATATATATATATTAAAAAAATGAAATAAAATTATTACATTTTATTAAAATATATTCACAGTATCAGTTATGTGCATAAATATATAATTGCTGGCACATTTGGTAAAGAGACATTCCTGAACTATTTTAAAACAGAAAAGTGATGATACCTTTTTATATGGATGAGGAAAGGCTCAGAGAATCCCAAAAGAACTGTTTGTGAAACATTCTTAGTAGAAATATTTATGTGAGTAAATACTGAAGAATAGGTGATAGGAAATCCTGAATCAGCCTTTGTAAAATAGTCTTTGACATCAGTAATATCCTCATGTGTAGCACAGTTCAGTATAATGAATGCAGTGTGATCCTTATCTGTAGGAAATCTCATTAAAAAAAAAAACCTCAACCCTGTGTCTGATACAATAAAATGAAAATTTAGAATTAGCTCTTGACATATTCCCTTCACACTACTGAACCCACACATTTGTAATTGCTGACCCCGCAAAATGCAAAATAGGAATGTTTCTTTGCTTTTCACATGCAAAGACTTACCTATGTATAAAATGGAAAGAAGTATGTTGTGCTTACAGAGTCTGCTATGTAGACATATATTCCATTTATCAAAATCTACTTAAAAACTGAGTATATTTTTTAAAGAATTTGCAGTCCTATTTGTGTATCATTTGTACTTAGTTTATGGTTTAATTTGGAGTGGTCAAATGGATTAGTGGTCCACGCTTTTATATAATCATTATTGTATTTGTTTTCAATTTCCTATATTTGTTATTTTTAGTATTCAGATTTAATCCTACAATAAAATGTGTTTTTGAAAAAAAAAGTTTCATGAGGAATCATTAGCCACCTTTAGGGACAAATTAGTATTTCTTTCATGCTCAGCTATAATTAAAAAATGTTAATTTATTACGAATGACATTGTATTTAGAGAACACAACAAAGAAATAAGGCCCAGAGAAAGAAGCCAAATCATTTCCTTGTGTACACAGTGGTGTTCAAATAGATCTTAGTACATTTTTGGAAATAAAGAGCAAGACAAACAAGAGTGACAAATGTGTTAATAATACAGTAAAATGAAATTGCCCTAGGTGCTTCAGTCTGCCCTAATTATGTGGAGGGAAAGAGACTGTAAGCCCATCGTTATGCATTAAAAATGATAAATGAATGCTCTTTTATACAAATTTCATTAGCAGCTATGGATACTTCGGGAGCTGGGGTGGAACAAAGCTTAATATAATGGTAAAGTTAGAGAAAAAGCCCCTTAAGACTAAAAATCCCATCTTTCAGTCCATATGAGCTAATCATAGGCAGTTTGTCATCTCTCTTTCCTGTCCACATATCAGGCAGTGTTTAGTTTGTGCAGCTTCATTTCGTCTAAAGTTTTAATATATGTAAATGCTTTTAAATGTATGTATCAGCTACATACTTGCTGGATACACTGCTTCTTTGTAGAGGGCAGCACATATAAAAGTTCGAGTCTGTCACCATAAAAATAAAACTCTGAGAACAAGATTTTCCTATTCTTTTTATGGTAATAGAAAATCATCTTTTTTTATGGTTTCTTCCCTACCCCTTTCATGTTTTCTTGATTGCTTAGCAATTAATGCTATGATTGACCCTGATGGTACCCTGGATGCTCTGAGCAACTTGGGATTTGGCAGCCCCGTCGTATCAGCTCAGCCGAAGCCGAAGTCCAGTCCGGTTTCCCAAGGTACCCGCCCTCAAGTGCAGTCAAACTGCCAGCCTGAAGCTCGGGCTCTTCGACCCACCGCTGTCCCTGTTGCAGCTGAATTTGAGAATGCTGAATCCGAGTCAGATTTCAGCCTACGTTTCAATCGGTTTAACCCAGATGGGGAAGAGGAAGATTCCACCCTGCGTGAGTGACATCTCAGTGTTGGGACAAAAAACTTCTGTGTGGAATGTTTAGGAATAAAGGAAAAGATGTAATATTGGTTTTATAATTTAAATTTTAAAAAAAGGCTTGGTCAAACAGCAGTTGTTTTATTAAACCAGTTTTCTTTAACTGTGATGCGTTGATTGTCACACAAATCCTTTTCAAATCATAAAGGTATGCATAGATACCAGTGTAGGAAAGCAGATTGTGGCAGGTTTGCCCTTTGTGGTTGTGTGCTTTGCAAAAGAATTATTATATCAGCAGTTTTCCAGTAATAGATCTCTTTCTTTTCAAAAGCCATGTGAGCAGTCTAACATTTAATGTTAATGAAACCCCAAATCTCTTTGCCAAGCTGCTCTAATGAATGGACTTCCTCCACTGAAGTTGGTGTAGAACTGCTGAACGGTTACATTTTGTTCTCAATTAGGTGATTTATATAGGAAACATTCTCTTTGACTAGAATGACACGTTACTGCAAAAGGTAAGACAGATTTCAGAAAGCATTCATTCTCGTGTGCTGAAAATCTCAAACAGTTCTGTGATTTCTATAACCTTGTTGCTGCGTAAATTGTCTTGGGGTTTACAAGGTTCCCATATTATGTTTGCACTAAGATTTGCTGGGAGTGATAAGTGAACATATCGGTATCATGAAATGGCGAGCAGCGTTTTGGTGTACATAAAAAACCGATAGTACTCTACTGGTATTATCATTGCAGTGTTTTAATCCACTTTCTGAAAGAACTATTTGGCACTTCTTGATCTTCTTCAAATGTCTTTTTTTGATGTTAATGACAGTAGAAGTATTTCATATCTCATTTCTGTCCGCATGTTTGTTGAAACTAGGAAACAGATTTAAGCACACGGCAACATGGGACATTTTAAAGCATATTGAGGCAAATGGGCTCTCACCAATTCAAATGCAACATAAGCTTACAGAAAAATATCACTGTTCCTTGGAATGGCCATGAGATGTAAAATTTTCTTTAGGGGACTTGGAAATAGAGTTGTCATAATTTGCTTGATCGATAGATGCACTCCCAAGCAAATGATTTTATTTGCTTCTGTATATTTTCCTGTAGTCTTGCTAGTAAAGCTGTCTCTGTCTTACATATTTAAAAGGATTCTGGAAGACAACTGCTAACATAGACATTTTGCTTATACCACTGAAAAGCAAGTCTGTTTAAAGTTTCCTATATAAGCCTATTTTCCTTATAAGTTGTCCCAGTAACTTAATTTGGAAATAATAATAAAAATAAAAGTAAATTACTTTGTATTTCCAGAACACTGTAACTTGGAGGAATGTTATTTCTGTTAAATGTAACTAATAGACTGGAATTTTCCTATGTTTGCATTGGTCTCTATATATTAATGTTAAAGATACAGTTTTGCAGCTTTTATGAAATGGTCTTTAATATTTCAGCAATAATCCTATATGGCATTTGTTTTAAAAAACCTACTTTCTGTACACTTTTAAATTGTACAGGCTTTCAGAATTCAGTAAGAGTTGGACCACTTAATAAAAATGCAAAAACATTTTTGTAGAGATGTAAAAACAGAACCACTAATCTGTTGTATAATGGATTTCATATTTTCTTTAAAAAAAAAAAAGAGAAAAGCAAACAGCCTTCACGTATGACTCAATATGCTCTACTCCAGCTAACTGTGGAAGCCTGAACTACACTAGTTTACAGAGGCTACAAGAAAAGTTTTAGAAGGTGCAGAAGGGCAAAAACAAATCTAAACTAGAGCTAGGTGTTGAAAACCAACTGTACAAACCATCACCATAATTCCTGTTTTGTTTAATGCTTGGGAACATTATGTTTTTTGCAGACTCGAGTGGGAAGTGGGAAATGGCTAGGAAGGAGTAAAGGTGCAGGCTCTTCATGCGAGATTCTGTTTGTGTTTTTTCAGGCGTATATACCTTTACATTCTGTAATGAGCATTTTGCATTACTATGTTCTTATTTTGTATGAACATGTTCTCCTTATTTATTTTTGTTACATTTATTATGTATGTTATTTTGTTATATGCATTTACAACTCCATTTTTAAATAAAGTGTTTCTGGAACTTTACAAACGTGTGAATATGTAATTGAGAGCTAGGACGTTCGCACCATTTTCCTGCAGTCTAACTTGACCTTTACTGAAACAGGAAACAAGATTTTTTCATAAACATCTTTTCTCAGGAAAAAGATGTATTATTGCCACTGCTGCATCATTGGTTCTGTGCTGATAGTATTGGCTCACTTTCCTGTGCTCAGGTTCATTTCCACACTGGAATTGATTTTTTGTGTGCAAAGCTAGAGGCAAAAGCAATCCAGTATGCCAGTCACCAACTAGTGACTGTGTTTCCCTTTGTAATATGAAAGTAAATGAGTTCCAATGCGCTCACCAGGTGTGACAGTAGATGGTTTTCCAACTGCTTTGCTTCTGCTTCATATATTGGAAAACTTTGTTGAACATTCTGACTTGGCTCTGGACTGGTGCCTTTTTTCCTTCTGTCCCAGCTTCAACTCTGTATGAACTTTTCCTGCAAGACACTGAATTTTCTTAGCTAGTTTTATGCAAGAACAAAACTATGAGTTTAGCACAAAGCTCCAGGAACTTCTTCCCAGCTTATGCGTTTCAGTGTTGCCGAGCTTTGCTGTGGTGTGGCAGCGGGCAGCTCTGGCCTTGCTTCTGTGCACTCTTTTTCCTTTGTATCCCCAGTCTGATGGCATTAGGGCTGCACTAATGGCCCTCAGAAGCACTCTGCTCTGGAAGGGCAGCAGATTTTTAGTGATGTTCAGAGATGCCAGTTTGGTGTAGTCAAAGACATGAAGAATCCAGACGGGCTTTCCAGGTGCTCGTATTCCCCAACTTCATCAGCTGCTGTTGTTTCCTCACTTATTGCACATATTCCTCTGTCTTTGCAGAAGGCAAGGGAATGCACTTCTGGGTTAATTTCTCACGCATAGAGCCCCATTTGGGTACGCAATAGTTACATAGTTAGCATTTTATTATTTCTTCCCACATAATATTTTCATCTGTCCAATATACTTTGAGCTGAGGTTATGCAGAACTGTTTTTCAGAAGTACTTATGAAATCCAGCCAGATTGCATCAATCCTCTGCTTCTTTTTGACATCAGTAAGTGGGGCTGACATACAGCGACACAGAGAAAGCAGAGTTCAAGCCTGAACTTTCTGATCAGAGCTGTTGGTTCCTCCCTTAGCTACGTGCACTGATCTAATTATACAACCAACAAATACTTCTAATGACACTTAGATCTAGTTGTAGCAGACAGAAATAAAACCAAGAGTATAATCTGTGTGCCTGACTTGATAACAGCAAGATGGTGTTTCACTACAGCGTGCACATTGTACCAAAAGCAAGTGGTACTTCAGTCTCAGAAGAGGATGCTGCTTCATACTGAAAACTGAATTTCAGTCAATGCCAGCTGAAAGACCATTGTAATTTTAACTGGAAAGATTTCAAGCACAGAAAAGATCTACTATTACTGCTTTGACATGGAGCCATAAAAAGAAAGCGTATGCAGGAATGTGTGAAGCAGTCTGTGAATTAGTGTGTGCAGTAAAAGGAGGCCACTCGCTACGTGCCAAGGAGATTTTATACCACAGAGTCTTCTGTATCTGAAGAAAATTGCAGGGAAGAAACTTAGCCACGCACCGTAAAAGTTGTTTAGCTTCACCTTGATGAATAATCAGATTTTTAAAAGTGCAAGAATGTAATCTTTGACTCAGGTAGAGCACACCTGTAAGTGCTGTCAGGGTTACAGTCCTGGTAGTTCAGCCATGCTTGCTGGGCACTAAGTACATCCGGCAATATCAGTCTTGGCAGGACCATTGCCTAACACTGAAGATCAGCACTTCCAGCTGCGCTAGCTCAGTAATCTTGTAGAAACAGTTTGTTTTTTTTTTTAACTTGGTAAGCCTTACTCCATGCTGTTCCTCAAGTGACAACCACCAGAGAACTGGCATTTCTATTTTCACTATTCATATGTTTCAGGAGGAAAAGATGTAGTTAGCAAACAAGTTGGATTATGCAGCCTGGGAAATACTTTAAAGCAGGATAAGGTAGCTGGAAGCCAGCTGTCTAAGATCTTCACCTGTTCCAACAAAACCAGAGTTAACAATGAAAATCTAAACGGCATGCTCACTTTGCCTTGCTAACAACATCATAAGCAGTTACTATTTTGTGAGATAAATTAACATTCTTACATCTGAGGAGAGCTTTTAAAATGACAGGGTATTACAAAATGCCCACTTTGGGGAGGCTGTATTAAAATAGGAGTTTGTAGTTGTCAAATATCCTCATGGACTTGCAACAATTATTCAAGCAGTAGGACCTTAGGGGTGGGGTGAGGGGACAGAGATTTGTTCATTTCTGGGATAAACCCTACATTTTCACTCACCAATTAACGTGTAACCTTTCCAAGTTCTGTTGTTCAAGTCCATCAATGCCCTAGGGCTAACATTTTTAGACCTGTTTTAAAAATTAATACACACGTTTATAATTTATAAGGCTTTCTGCTCCTATGGAGTAGCTAAAAGCACTATCAGGACTCTAGAGGTCTTAACATTATATTAAAAAATAACACTTTAGCAGCAGCGTGACTTATCTTTCCAGCAAACTGTGGTCTTTCTTAACAGAAAAAGCTAAACTAATGATAAGGATTTCTTTTTTTTTAACGTGCAACATGAGGTTTCTAAGTTCTGCATCTATCTGTGCACACAGAAACACAAAGAACAAGGATTACATGTAAACTTCTAAAAAGTTAATGAGTGACTTCACATTTCATTCACAGCTTCACCTATGAGGTAATGTAATTTATAAGTTAAGAAAAATTCGTTGAGAAAGTAATACAGACATGGATGTGAGTTGTGGTTCAGGTTATCAGTGACTGATTTTGTTGAGAGATGACGGCAGATAATTTAGGAGGTTTAAAAAGCGTTAAGAAAAGAAATACCTTAATAAAGGTATTGGACAAAATTGCATAAATGTTATTTCCCAGTATGACGACTGATTAATAAATGAGCAGGCAAAATACTGTGTTCTCAACAGACATTATTGGATGAGGAGAGTCAATAAAGTGCAAAAGGCTAAGGAAGCTTTTGTAAAGACTCTAGGAAGGAATCAAATGACAGATGAACTGAAGTCGGTGGGGTTGGGAATACTGAGTCCCCGGCACTGAGCAGTGCAGTTAGCTCCAGGCAACTTCAGTGCAAAGAAATTCTGAGAGATGGAGATGGCGCATCTGCACCATTTGGCCACGAGAATGGTGCTTTTAGAGCTGGTCAGAAGCTGTGGGGTATGCACAATTCCTACTCCAGGATGTGCCTCAGGTACAAGAGAGTCTGCGGCCTCCCTGCTCCTTGGTGGAGGATGGCAGCTGGAAATACTTTGGAGTTATTATGTGTGTTAGTAATCACATCATTTTTCACTGTAGAATAGTGGGAGTTTCTCAAATAAACTGACTGAAATAGTAGGAGGCTCTTTCCATACAGTGGAATAAAAACCCCCAAACAAATTTGTATCCTCCGGTGCAGTTTATTTTATTCTGTTTTCCTAAAATCATTTTTGCACCTCACAGATGAAATTTATTTCCCTGACTATAGATGCAGCTGTATAATATTATAATCCTATTACCTGCACACTTGAGAAATCAAGTGCTATAAAAATTTACTGCACAGCCCTTTTCATTCTTTGTTTCCAGACATGCAAGGATATATGCAAACCAAGCTCCTCATGTCCTTGCTGCTGTCAGTATGATGGACAGCTGATAAAATTGTCATTTACGAAAATCATTTAATGCAACTTATACAATGTTCTTAACACCTTTTAAGTTTTTTTCTTCCTATTGCATGTCTCAGGTAAAAATGTTTCTTTAGTTGTTGCTTGAATTGATTTCCTCAATGTGCATTCTCCTGTGAGATAGCTCCTCTCTAACAGCTTTGCATGTTTAAAAACACTGATTTTTACTGAAAATCACACCTGTGGCTTCACTGACATTATTATTCTGAGGGCAGCAGGAGTTCAAATACAAAACTGAAAACACAGCTGAGGGGCTTGTCTCAGCGCTGGCGTTAGCACCAGGCACACTGAATTTAGGAGAGGCGCTGTGTTTCGGTCTGCAGGAGCAGCGTTTGCTGTTGGGTATAAGCAGCATCTGCCACTTGGAGCTTTTGAGAATGTGTTTCTAGGCTTCCAGGCTGTTTGAGTATCTAAATTTCTAACTTTGGCCAATTTAAGTATTTCTTAAAGTTCAAAGTGATGTTAACATAGAAAGCCATCATTTTATTTTTAACAATGAAGTCTTTTTATTTGGAAAATTCGTAGATATTGCACAACTGTAAGAAGAGTGTTCACGCATTTGTGCCCTAGTGCCCCAACACTGAATTACAAGTTACGAGCTGGTTTCTGTGAAGTCAATGGAATAGTTCCTGTCACTGCAGTTACAGAACTTGCTTAACTGCGTGCAAATCCAGATCGCTACATTTTAGTTTTTGCTTATATGCAGTTTTGTAAAATTCAGAAAAGCTGCCTCCCAGCACAAGCATTTTTAAATGAGTTGATTATGAGCTTTAATCTGACCTTGCAAAAGCAACAATTTTAAAATTAGTAGTAAGAAATTAGTCCTGTCTGACATCAAGGATTTCTTTTAATTGATATGTAAATGTTTCCAGATGAGGAAACGTGCTGGAACTTGTCTTACTGCTTAAAATGCAGTGCGACAGAAAATGGAAAGCATAGGATAGTAGGGGGAAAACAAAAAAAATCTATAAAGCAATAGGTATGATTAAAAAGCATATCTGAAGGAAATTTATAATTAAGGATTTTCTCCAGGGAGACATAGTGAAGAGCTTGAAGCTAAATGAGTTTTGGAGAATCACTGCAGATCAATGATCCTGTCTTGCCACTTTCTGGAGCCTCCCAGACGGCAGCACTGAGGACTGGGTCAGATAATTTTACAAACATCAATATGGCTTGTAGGCTTGCACTGCAGTATTGAAGCCAAAGAAACAGTGACCAGATTTTATCCTCTAGTGGTGCTTTCCGTCTGAAATCTTTCAGGCACTTCAAAAAATATTCATTCTGTTATGAAATATCTGTGAGGAAATAGCTTCAGCCTCATCTTACAGAATGGAAAAAGTCTAATAGACTAAGAAAAATATTGCTGTGCTTGCTCTCCAGAAGGTGCTGAGGCAAGGCTTTGCCATGGCTGAAATCTCAGTAAGTGACAACATACAGCCGGATGGCAGTAATAATAATATCAAAGTTATCCCTGACTCCCGCATGGCTGCAATAGAGCCAATGACCTGTGTTTCTCCAGCCAGATCAATTTTGCTCACGTCTCCTTCTCTTTCCCCTGTCTGAGTTTCTAACAGTTTTCCTTGCTGGCCTGTTTGGAGCTTCTGACTTGTAGCTATCTATTCCAGCGAGCTGGATACCTGTTAGCTGGTCTTGGCAGCCTCCCCAGTGGTTGGCTGGAACAGGAGGTTAACTTGGCATTTTGGGATAGTTTCTTCTTTCTGTTAAACGTGGAGTTCTCACATGCATAATCCTCAGTGCTGGGCATATCTCAAAATTTTCACAGGTCTCCTGAAAATTTCTTCTTTAAGTTTTTATCTCTATTTCTGCCTATTAGACAACACTGAATGCAGTGATGTTTGTCAGTTTTATTTGAAATAAGCTGGTGCATGTGTGCTTGAAGTGCTCTAATTCTCCATGCAAATTATCTTGGTTTATGTGCATATGTTTAAAAGTGTCCAGGGTTTTTTTATCTTAAGATTTAAGGGACTAACAGAGATTGTATCAGTAGAATTTTTCAGCCACTGGTATTTGGGGCTTTAGATTTTCCACCAGCCTTGCAGCACTGCAGAAGCACTGAGGAAAGCCATTTATTTTAATTTTCTAATGTAATTATTCCATTTCTAAATATATGCAGAAGCCCAAAATGAAAGGCATCTATGCAAATGTATCTTGGTCAATTGTCCAAAAATTATCAGCGATATATGAAAGATGATATTTTGTACCTCCACATAGTCACAAAGCAGTTTCTCTGTAGGACAGTAAGCAGCTGTAGACCCCAGGTGCTGTAGAAAACCTCTGATCTATAGCCTCAGTTACTGATTGCATGTGTATTTTTAACGTATATTATATGTGCATAGAATCATGATACCAAGAACATAATACTGGTATTTAGAGTATATACATTTCAGAAAAGATCTCAGGCCATTCAGCTGCCCATCAGCTCTTTAGGAAAAAAGAAAAATATAGTGATGTACCTTGTTGGACACATGATTAGATCCGGAAGAAAAATAAAACATCTGGAGCCTCTAAAATAGTCTCGTTAAGCTGCCATTTTACCAAGAATTCAAGTGTCCAAGTTGTTACCTTGAGAAAGGCCACATGGCCCATTAAATCTGCTGTCCTTTGAAAAATGATCAAGTTTCCTAATTTCTTTGTCATACTGAAATATACAAAGTTAATGACAAACCAGAACGGATTGCAGATCAAGCTTACATTAGACTCAGGGGTCTGGAAGGACAGAGCTAAGTGGATAATCCCACATTCCGTTATGAGTGTTTTGGCATCACTATCGAAGAGGAGACCAGAGGCCGGAGAGACAATGATCATTTTCAGAGAGTCAGGTTCTCCCTGGCCTCTCCCAGCTCTGCCTCTGCCTGCACTCTGGCTTTCCTGCAAGTCAATTTCACTGAGGAATATACTAGATTTGTCTTGCTAATTTTCTCTCTGACAGAAACCAGTGCACTGCAATCTGAGTGGAGTGGCTCATAAAGACAAAGCAGCGGTACTGTTCATAGCAGCAGAGCTTCTAAGGAAAGAAATTCTGACCTGGTACTCCAGCTGAACCAAACTACTATAAATAATGCATAGTCTTACCTGAATCAAAGCTTTTCAAAGTGTATTACCATCAGGACTAGAAATTCCTCCAATAAATAAAATGAGGGAGGAAAAAAAAATTCCCAGAAGAAATTTTTTTAAAATATTTAAGGTTCCCAGAAAGAACTGAGGAAAATGAAGCTTTGATTGGACTAACATCTATCAGATTTTCAGGTAAACTTGCAAACCAAGCTACAACTTTCCCAATCTGGATTTCAACAGCTAATAGGTCACAATGCAAAGGAATTCAAAGATTCAGAGATTTCTGTGGAAGTTGATTGCCTGGATAGAAAATCAGGCTGTCTGGAGGAGGCTCTCTCCTCACCTAGGAGGACTTGGGTAAGAGGGCATGTTGCACTTTTCTAACTCATTAATTTTCTAGCTCAGGAACAGTGAGGATTGCAGCAGCCAGCAGTTGGCAGAGCATTTTCTGCAGTTCAGCAGACCTTGGGCACAGGGACAGTGGAGGCAGTGAGAGCAGCTGTGGGCTGTGTTGCTGCTGGGACCGGGGCAGCTCTTTCAGCTCTTCCAGTAGACACAGAAGAGGGACTTTTTACAAAGGCCTGTAGTGATAGCACAGGGGTAATGGGTGCAAACTGGAAAAGGGTAGATTTAGATTGGAAATTGGAAGGAAATTCTTCACTCTGAGGGTGGTGAGACACTGGACCAGGTTGCCCAGGGGGGTTGTGGATGCTCCATCCCTGGAGGTGTCAAAGGCCAGGGTGGTTGGGGCCTTGAGCAACCTGGTCTAGTGCGAGGTGTCCCTGCCATGGCAGGGGGCTTGGAAGTAGATTGTCTTCGAGGTCCCTTTGAACCCAAACCAGTCTATGATTCTATGAAATGCCAGCAAGGGCTCTGGAAAGCAAGACTTCCTCTGTGTCTAATGTACAGGGTAAAAAGAGGGTGCTGATCTTGTTTGTTACATTCCGAACAGTTTTGAAAGCTTGAGTAAATGCTTACATCTGTTTCTTAGAATGAGTGAGACTTTCAGTCATGCAAAAAGGAGGGCAGATGTTCAGTTAAATGATAGATCTGTGAAACTGTGGTTCTTGCACAGGACTGCGTGAAGCAACTAAAGAAAATTCCTCAGAGCTTTATGAAATCCCTTGAACTGGTTCAAAAAACATGGAAGAAGGGAGGAAAATGCCATTGGTACACTGAGATACCAGAACCAGTCAGGTTTTTTTCCTATATTTGGAGTGTTAAAAAGAAAAAAAACACAAAAAAACAGGCAAGTGAATAGAAAGTGACAAGTGAAGGCAAGTGACAAGTGAATAGGACCCACAGAATCAAGAAAAGCAATGGATTTGCTCAAACACATGAGGTTTGGTCCAGATGTACAAATAATGCTTACAAATGGAGAAGCCAAGGTGCTATTGCTTGGGGTCAAACAGGGAAAATGATTGGGAAGTTGAGATATTAAAAATCAGGAAGCTGGACCCTGATCTTTGGGCAACAAGTCTCATAAACTGTGCTGATAGAGTGCTAACAACCAGACAGAATTGAATTATGGGATGTAATTGGAGAAAGACTAATGGAATAGTGTCTTAAGTATTCCTTGCATGGAAAATCCCTTTATATGTGGTCCAGGCAAAAATAATTTTATTCCCCAAATTTAAAATCCTTCTGCATTCCAGAGTTTCCAAAAAAAATTTCTTTAAATAGTGAAGTTCTCATGTTAGAACTATAATTTGAATCATTCTGGCTAAACTTGCACATTTACTAGCTTATCATTTCTATGTCTATTTTTGACTTACTGGGAACTTGAATAACTGGAATATTTTTATCCTCTCCTTGTCAGCACATGACCTACACATGCATAACAAAGAGAATAATTTTGACCATCACCTACTTTTTGTAAGCACTTTTTTTTTTGTCTGCTGACATATTCAGAAGGAAAATTAGTGGTATATGAACAGTTTCCAACTTTTACCACATGGAAAGACCCCTTACAAGCTGTTAAAAACGCAGGTTGGAGATTGCTTGATCAGTTGGTGTCCTTACACACTATACCCCAGCACCCTGAGGGATTAAAGATCCTATTGTAGCTCATGGAGTTTCTTCCATGTTCTCCAGCTGAATTTATGAAGATAAACAACAACATATAGGAAGAATGTTGAAGAGCCACCGCCACTGAAGCACTGCAGTGAAAGCTGGGACTACATAAACAGCAGTGTATTTCTAGAAGTGCTTGCATGATTGATGGTTGCTCATCACCTCCTTACATGTTTGGCTGCCCTTGGCCTGGTCAGCAAGATTGAACACAGCAGGAATAAGCAGCCTCCTTTTTTTCCACCAGAAAATGGGATTATAGTGATTTATTACTGTTAAATTCTGGTGAGCAAAGGAGAAAGATTTTTTTTATTATTTTACGGTTTCTCTTCCTTTCTGAGCTGCTTGTTCTGATTTTTTTTTTTTTCCTGTTCTTAACAAAGGATGTTCTGCTTGCTGAAAAAAAGATCCTAATGCGCTTTGCAGAGAATTAAGTCAAAATAAATCTGATAATCTGGCTATCACATCCCTAGTATCAATATTACAATTGAGCAAATAAAAAGTTTGCCGTGGCCTACACAAATCTGGATTAGACTGAATTCTCTGGTTCTTATCCATCATAGAATTATTTTAAAAATTACAGCTCATACCCAGTTAACGTGACATTCCAGTTATGAATATCCCTGCATTGCAAGGAATTTCACCATCTTGAGAGCCGTTTGAAGACCACTTTATGGGCCTTTCAGTACCCTCACAGTCTTCCCATGCTCTGCACTCCTTTTTTTCAAAACACTATAACAATTTTTAATCACTTTGTTGAAAAGAAGTGGGCACAGACTATACAACACCACCCATAAAGGCAGTAGAGGAGGACAGCAGTGTGCTTGGTGGGTGGAGTGCAACACAACCAGCTATTTAAGATGTGGACACAAATAGTTTCTTGGTAGAGAAGATACTTTCAAGAGGCAGATACTCGGTAGCAAGGAATATCAAGCAGCTGCTCTCAAGCGATGAAGCACAATAGCTGCAGGGTGAATGCACAATAAAGCGCTGCATTGCACGGTACATCAACAGAACTTGCTATCTCCGTTACACTGAAGTTAAAAGAGTTTGACAAGATATTCACTAATATGTCAATCTGTATCTTCCTCAAGATATTATATTGTTACCTATGTCTATAACAGGTAGACATACTAATTCTTGGTTTGGTAATGGGGGGCGCTTACGACTAAAAAGCAAAAACTATCTTAAAAGATTCAGGGGAACTTTCCTTGGCTGATTTTCTTTGTGTTGTTTTAAATAATAGCTTAGCATAGCACAGACTAGTCATTTGTTTTTCTTTTATTATCAAGCAGCTTTCTGAAACAGGATTACACATTTCCATTTGGGTTTTTAAAGAGCTGTTTCTGAAAGCAGAATCCAAGATAAATCAATTCTTATCCACAGGATAGAGATGGATGTAACTTAATTCTGTGGTACTCAATTTCTGGATATGTCTGCCAACTGCATGGTGGTCCCTGCAGCCTTTCTGTGGAGTGAGAAAAGTGTCTCCTCTTGTCAAGAATATTTAACATTTCAGAATTGTTTAACAAGCCAAGAATTTCTCTGTCCTCTACAATGAATCCTGTAAGTTTACTGCATCTCAAATCTGAGTCAAATATTGATAGCTGAGAGTGCATTTGCTAGGCTGGCCTCTACACTTATAAAGGAAATTGAATAAATTAGTTATTTTTTTGCTCCTATACTAAATAATAATCTCAAGAAGCTGAAGAACTCACTGGTCTTGATTTCATTCACAGAAGCCACAAAGGAATCTGTCCCAGTGAGGCAGGCAGTTTCTGGGACATGCCACCTTCTCCTGAAGAATGTCAGGAAAGGCTGTTTGAACAACAAGAGTGCCAGGTCCACTGGACACCCCTTCCTGCATCTACTATCACTTGACATGAACAATATAATATGAATTTTTACTGTTTTGTTAGGAGTCTGGGATGAATCATGAGCATCCAGTGCATTCCTGACTTTGTCATCTGGTATGTGAAGCAGATCTTCTTATGTAGCAACCACAACAGTCATGGAAATGGGATGATTGGACAGGAAAAAAACGGACATGGGTAACTACGAGCCTCTCTTATTTGACACATTTCATCTGGTTGCAGGTTATTTCTATGGGGCACATTTGCCAGCAGCTCAGGCTCTGTGTTTTCTTGCAATTTACTATCCATATTTCTCACTGCCTCTCTGGTTACTGACAGCATCTCTAGCCAGTCACTTCTAAGAAAGGCCACAACAGAGCTCCTCAGGATAACTGCTTCTCTCACTAGTTCAGACCATTTCCTCTGTCACTGTATCCATTACGCAGGTACAGTCAGAGAGACTCCATCCCACTGACACCACACAAGAACCTAAAACAGTATTTCAGCTTGATGTTTTTGCGCCTTTACTTAACTCCCGAATTCTCTGTGTTTTCCAGTGGAACATCAGTAAGAATTAATACATGTCAGCTGTGCTGAACAATGTAATTAAATGCTCATGTTGAGAAACTAACCCTTTGCTGCAAAATGCCATTTAGTACTTATCTTGGTTTCCAGATTTGTCATGCTCTCAGCAACATGTATTATTATTTACATCAAAAGGTGAATCAATGACTTATAACTGAGCTTTCAAAAATCATGTAAATGAAAAGAATAGGCTATCACATTTAACTACCTCCAGGAGTGTGAGTTACCTGAACAGTGATAAACAATAGCTATTAGATGAGAAATGACCAAGCAGAATTAATTTAAATTAGCTTGAGATAGCTCTAATAAACTTCTATAAATAAGCAATTTGTGCAATGTAATCTCATCAGTGAAATGCATGAAGAGATAGTACATTAAGTACTTAAACAGTGACATTATTATTGCAACAGCCAGATGCTTAGAGACAACAACAACAACAACTCTTCTTGATTTCAGTGAAGCTGTGGAGAGCCAGCTCTTGTAAACAACCAGCTAGTAAGGACTACAAGTCTGGCTCCCTCAGGAAAGAGCAGCTGTAGCAAAGGTCAGGCTTTGCCATGGCTGGGAGGAAGGCTGGCCATCACCAGCCAGGTCACATAACAAAACTCTCGGTGCTGCACGTTGCTGTGCGTTTGTGCACTTTGGAGAGGTGGAGAAAGAAGAAATTTGAACTGAAAGTTCTTGAAAGAAGTCTGCTGCAATCAGGCAGGATAATTAATGTCCATTAAATGAAAAGGTAAAAATATAAACCAAACAATATCTCCAGCCTTGAGACTGAAAGAAGCAGCAGCTTTTATGGCTGTTTTTCCTGCTCCACATCCACCATTTTCTTTTTAGACCCAATTGCCCCTTAAGCCCTGGTATTTCTTTCACATTGCAACATGCCTAGAATAATCCTCAGTATGTTGTGGCTTGTTCAGCAGGACTGTTTGGTCTTAATGGTCTGAGAATGAGAGATACCGTTTGATATGAGAAGATGAGAGTACTGGGTCAGTCTCCTAGTCTGGCTTTCCTTCACCTAGAAGAGGCTTCTTTGCTGTCAGAGAAATGAAACCAGGATAGTTCCATTTATCTCCTAGTTGATCCTAATCCTGTAATCTTGATATTGGTGGCCTTTGATTCCTGCTATTCACATTTACACTTCAGAAGAGTATGACACAAGTAAGTTCAGTATCTGATTTTGGGTGTTGTGCTCTCATCATCTACAGGGTGCTTTATTCTTTGTCTCATCCATGTTATGACACTTTACTGAACTTGGAGTAAAGAATCTGATAAAGTGGTGTGTAAGAAAGCTGTGGGGGTTTTTGATTATAACTGCTTAGACATTTTCCATCATACAACAGAAGGATTAAATCTGCCTTTTTTAACATTTACATTTCCCATGCACATTTGAGAAATGGTGGACAGAGACGATAACATGATAGTTGATCATTAAGGAATTACGCTTGAGGCCCTGAGAAACAGCCCTTAGGATTTCAGCATTAGTCATGGAGTGCAGTTAATGATATCAAATTAAAGGTCAAAACACAATATGGCTTTTCTCAAATGGCATTAAAACCACCTCCTGATTTGCAGAACAATATGCAATAGCTCCTGCTAGATTTCAACTCTCCTGTCCTAACTGCATGACCAAATATAGCAATTCAGACAAAGATAATTAATGGTGAGGCTATGTAAATGGCTGACATAAAAATAATTGGTGTCTGTGGCTGCAAGTTTTGGCCATGGTATTCCTTTGGACATGCAAGGTAAACTGAAAAAAAACATATAATTTACTTTGCTTTTTCTTCAGTCCTATTTCCCACATACACTGTGAATTTCTGCCAGTTTCTTCAGATTTGTGCAAATAAAGATCAGTCTCTTGAGGAATAGAGAACTGCTCTCATCTTTCATCCTGTTCCTTTTTAATGTTGTGTATAGCTATTTGCCTTATCATCATGAATTGTTTTCATTAATGGAAGGATTTTGTAGTGAAACACTTAAAACAACTATATAACATTTTGCGAGCAACTTCTTGCAAGCAACTCCCTGCAGCTTTGCCAATGAAGTTTGACAGCAATTTATAATGTGAGCTAGGATTACAAACCATATATACATAGATATTTCTGCTCCTACAGAAAGAACCAAGACTTCTGTTAGCTGTGAAAAGAAATTGAACATATCAAACATTTCACACATGACTGGCATCTGGAGATGAAATGAGTTCACCACATTTCTGAGTGATTTAAATCTTTAGATTTTTAGTCTATAAACACTTGCTATACGGCATATGTGGCTAAGAGAAAACATGTGAAATCATGTCTAAAATAATGATTTCAGATATGATAGGATATCATTATTTTAGATTTTTCAGATTCAAAGAGCTTGTTGTTTCAAAGAGCTTTTTCAGTTTCCTTTATTTTTGTTTCCCTTTAACTCCTGCTCATCTCTGGAGACTATGCTGAGACACAGAGCTGAAGTACAAAGTGATTAGAAAGATTTGTATTATATTGATTTACCTTCTAGTACTTAAACCAAGGATTCACACTGCCCCATTTCAGATGTTTACCCTTCACTGACACTCCATTAAAAAGCATACGGGTAATTAGAACTGCTGAAAATCAGGTCGATTATTCTAGACTGAGTGCCTGCACTACACTCTATCAACTCAAAATGTTATCCATGTCATCCCACATTCATATGGAGCTTTTTCTAAACATTTGTAAGGTTATCCTGGCTATTTACCATGTATGGACTTTAAGGCAATTGCTGTTGTGATTCCTGGCACAGATACTTGGCTGTCCCTTGCTTCTCAATCATTCCCAGCCCAGCAAGAGGGGAAGCCTTAGAAAAGAGCAGGTGCTCAGGTTTTCTGCTTTCTGTGCCATCTACAGCAGCTATTACTTCTGGAAACATTTCTGTCTCCACACAGGTAGGTCTTCTGCTCACCTTCCACACATCACCAGATGGCAAACTAAGGTGCTATTGTGCTGGGAAAGAATAAACAGATCAGACCAGATTCCTTAATCCATGTATATTGTTGAAGGTTTTCTACAATTAGTTTCTCTGCAATGAAGAAACTCAAATGCTTACTGTAACTAAAACGACGGAGTCAGCACACTGTGGCGGTAGCTGGCAGGTCTCTCTCCCCTCTACTATGTGCATCTCACAGGCACAGACTCTTATTTCTCACCAAAGAGCTCAAAAAAGCCAGCACACAAGTCTTGCGCACGTTAGACATGCTAGCTATGCTACTGAATGCCACCTGGGAGGTGCTGAAACAGTACATTGTGGAGGGAAATAGAAGAGCAAACATAAACTAGAAAAGACTGCGGAGATTTTATGCCTCTGCACTAGTTGTTCCCTTCTCCCTGTCTCCCTCTTTTTCTCTTTCTTTCTTTCAGGAAAGCTCCAACTGTCAACCTTCAAATCAGCCAGTGTGTGACACAAGCCATCCAGCTGTGTGGCAGATGGCTGACCTGTGTCCTATATACATCCATGCATAATTATTTATAAATATCAAACCTGATATAGTGAGTGACTAAGCCCAGTTTTGCAGTTGGTAGCTGGGTTGTTCTGGGCTTTTAGAAACTGTAACACTGCCTTGCTTGACTCAAACAGACATCACAATTCTTACAAACAGGTCTTGGATTTAAAAGCCGCTGAAGCTGCTGTTTACTGCTATGCAGTAAAACTCAAGTATTGTCTCCTTCAGCCACTTCAGGCTGTGGTGGAATGATGCCCTACCTGCAGCAGGTATGGGGGAAAGGGACAGAAACATCATTTGGGCTTGTAGCTGCTATATGACAGTAGGTAGTGAACTGAAGGAGAAACACTGCCATATACAATGTAGAAAGTTCCTTTCACTACCATTCGTACTTACTGTAGGAGATACAGGAGGAGGAGAGTGAAACTATACAAGGGAAGTAAAAGCAGAGTGAACTGGATGGTGTAGGGCTGGAGCTGCTTCTTCCCCACAGCTCTGCCTGCCCTGCTCGGCTCCTTTCACGAACCACTGCGGACAGAAACAGAAAGATGATAATTCCCCAAGCTGCCAGGCTCTGTCTGCTGCCTGGAGTCTCTGCCCTGCAGGTTGCTGCCTGTCAGGGTAACAGAGAGCGCAAAATACCCTTCAGGGATACTCCATTACAGTGTGATTCAGAGGAGCTAGGGACCTCCAGTGTGTGACTTCTCCTCATACTTACTGATGCACTCGACCTGGCTCAGTCTGTAGCCATTATTATCACCTTTCTCTCTGCTATCAGGGAGCTATCCGAGACCCATCAGACAAACAAATTATCCCAAACTCCTCCGTTAGGCTGCAGCTGAGCTCGGCAGAAGCTCTGCTCTTCCTTCTGTACAGCATTGGTAGTTTCATAGTTTTGGGTATGGGAAATCACAGGGGCTACTTGGGTGGGATCAGACCAACCTCCTAGAGTCTGATCCAGGATGCGTTCCGTGCCTCAGAATGCTTCTTGGAGTGCATTACTTTGGATTGTGGAGCATTGTAAGCTGAAGAGCCACTGCCTTACTGGGAATGCAGATTTTACAATTATATTAACATAAAAGACTGGTGTTACTGCCTGAGCCTATGCTATTGAATAAGGTGTTTCCCAAAGAGAAACAGAGACAATATGCAGTTAAAGAAAATTTGGCCTTCATTGTTGTCTGTCTGCATGGAGATACATGGCAGGTTGTATAGCTCTTTTATATCTGCTACTTGCTGTAGTAATGTCTAAAATTCCCCTGCAGCTGTAAATTTTCACAGGTTTACATCCTTTCCATGAGAGATACCAAATGCGATGAGATAGACCACCTGCATGCTGCTTGAGTTAGGTTTACCAAGTTGCTGCTGTCACTCAGTCCTATCCTATAAGTCCTTAAGAGAAGAAACTTCAGTGAAGAAAGTGAGAGGATCGGGCTGGTTCACCATTGGCTCCGAGTCCCAGCAAAAGACTTGGTTGAGACTATGAGCTCTGGCTGGCTGCTAGCTCTGGACTGTCACAGAGAAGGGACAGAGGATTTCATGCTGACCTGGACTTTCACAGACCTACAAGAAGTCATGGTGTGCCACATACTTAAGAAAGAGAGTGCTCTCATGACTATTTCTGCCTATTTTTCTGCTCAGGTCTCTGGAAGAAATGAATTTCTGTGGGCCTGTCTATAAAGCTACATATCCTGTGACTGAAGTGTTCAGACTAGAAGCTAGGTCAATACCGTGCCCTTTCAGTGCTCCGAGTCATCCTTGGGAAGGGAACACTGTGCCTCTGTAGGCTACAGATACCTTTCTGTACCTTCACTGCTAAACATCCCCTGTGTAGAAACTTCAACTCAGAAGATGAAACAATATTTCTTTTTCTTTTATGACTGTTTTACCCTTGAAAGCTTGCGAGAAAGCAGTTTTGCTTCTGATCTACTGCTTCTCTAACTGCAGCTTGGGAACTGGCATTACCTGTCATCCCAAACAGCACTCTGCAACTTTTTTTTTTTTTTTTTCAAATTTGATAGTACCAACTGAGAAATGATAGCAAAAGGCACCAGACAAAGCAGGCCATGAAGTTTGTCATAAAGAAGCATGGATTTACTGGGTCCATTTTTACAAACTGCGTATCACAGAATGGTAGGGGTTGGAGGGTACCTCTGGAGATCATCTCATCCAATGCCCTTGCTGAAGCAGGTTCACCCAGACCAGGCTGCACAGGGTCACATTCAGGTGGGTTTTGAAAGTCTCCAGAGAAGGAGACTCCACAACCTCTCTGGGCAGCCTGTTCCAATGCTCTGTTACCCTTAAAGTTAAGAATATTTTCTGTATGTTTATGTGGAACTTCATGTGTTCCGGTTTGTGTCCATTTTCCTTGTCCTGTTGCTGGACACCAATTAAAAGAGACTGGTTCCATCCTCTTAACACATGCCCTTTAGATATTTATAAACATTTATAACATCCCCTCTCAGTCTTCTATTCTCCAGGCTAAACAGACACATATTATTAAATATATATATATTTTTTAGAATGACTTGGAGACTTGCCATTTGTCTTGCTTGTTGAACTGGAAACCTGGATAATGTATTTACAAAGACGGGATTGTTTACTGTGTTCAAAGCTAAATTTTGGTTATGGGTAAAACTGGAGTATTAAACGGAGCTGATCAATACACTGCCCTCTGGAATCAATAGTCTTAGCCTGCAAGCTGTTCAGGATTGGCACCTGACCTAGTTCTGATTTCTGAAATCAATAACCAAGATTTAGTGTCAAGATTTAGTCTTCTGAAAACAAAAACAAACCCCAAACCAGTAGGTATATAGTTCTATGGTGAAATTTTCAAAAATGACAAGGCTAAAGTATATTCAGGTATCAGATATGCAATGCATCCTGTAAACTGCAGCCTCCTGATGCCAAAATTAGAGGCAACCAGTAAACTGAAGCCCATAACTGGGAAAAGCCAGATTCACCAGGGGCAAATTGTGCTTGACAAACCTAATCGCCTTCTATGACAAAGTAAACTGCTTGGTTGATGAAGGGCAAGCGATGGATATAGTCTATCTGGACTTCTCCAAGGCTTTTGACAGGGTCCCCCACAGCCTCCTCCTTGAAAAACTGACTCATTATAACCTAGACAAATTATCTGTGTGGTGGGTGGGGAACTGGCTGACAGGCCTTACCCAGCAGGTGGTGGTAAATGGTTCATTCTCAAAATGGCAACCAGTCACAAGTGGCGTCCCCCAGGGATCAATATTGGGCCCAATGCTGTTTAATAAGTGACTTGGATGCTGGAATTAAGAGCACCCTTATGAAATATGTGGATGACACATAAATAAGTGGGGTGGCCAACACTCCAGAGAGGAGGGCCACCCTCCAGGAAGACCTGGACAGGCTGGCAGAGAGGGCTAGCAGCAACCTTATGAATTGGAATGGGGATAAGTGTAGGGTCTTGCACTTGGGAACAAATAACCCAGGAATGCAGTTCAAACTGGGATCCACCTGGCTGGAGAGCAGCCCTGTGGAGAGGGACCTGCGGGTCTTGGTGGACAGTAGGCTCAACATGAGCGATTAGTGCACTGCAGCTGCAAAGAAGACCAGTAGGATGCTGGGTTGCATTAAGAGGGGCATCACCAACAGAGATAAGGAAGTCATAGTCCCACTTTACTCAGCGCTGGTCGGGCCACACCTTGAGTACTGTGTTCAGTTTTGGTCTCTGCTACACAAAAAAGATGCAGACAGGCTGAAGAGGGTCCAGAGAAGGGCCACAAGGATCATCAGGGGATTGGAAGACCTGCCATATGAAGAAAGGCTGAGAAAAATGGGCATGTTCAGCCTTGAGAAGAGAAGGCTTAGAGGAGACCTTATTACAATGTACTAGTACATGAAGGGTGGCTACCAAGAGGAAGGAAACTCCCTTTTTACAAGGAGTCACATAGAAAATACAAGGGGTAATGGCTGCAAGCTGCTCCTGGGTAAGTTCTTATTGGAGTATAGAAGAAAGTTTTTTACGATGAGAACAATTGAACATTGGAATAGTCTCCCAAGGGAAGTGGTAGATTCCTCACATTAGACAGTTTCAAGAATCATCTTGATAGGGTGCTGGCCCATCCCACTTAAACTACACTTAAGGTTGGACTAGATGATCCTTGAGGTCCCTTCCAACCTGGCATTATATAAATCTATGAAAAAAACCTGCATTGCTATGATAGTGGCCACTTATATTAGCAGAGCTGACTGTACATTTTTCTCTGCTAATTTATTCTCTTGTTAATTGTTTGTTTCTCTTTTGAGATCCTCAAGTACTTTCCAGCTTGGATCAGCTCATCTGATCTTGCTCTACTTTTGTAGCAGCTGAGTGAGTAAATTAAAGTTTTTTTAAAAAGTTTTAATAGTGATTATCTTCTAGTTACAAAATGATTGAGAACAGTTGATTCCTTTTCTTGACTTTTATTCATGCTTAAGTGTATCTTATGAATGACTTTTAGCCAAGTCCTCTGTTGGTCGACTGTTCTGGTGTTTCATCATCCCAGTTCTGACCCATGTTAGCTGTCTTGTGCAGGTACGTATCTTGTACTATTGTTTTGTCTCTCTTGTGATCACCATTAAAAACCTCAACTCTAGAATTCTTGGGAGCAATTCATCTTTATTTAGACATTAATCTGACAGGTGTCTATTTTTTAACGTAAGTAGATAGACAGATATGTGTATAAGTTTAACATATATAGCTAGTTTAAGAAATGTTTTATTTAAAACAAAGCCCCATGCAAGTCGTAAAAATGCAAGGTCTTCTGTCAGTTTCCTTTTATCTTTTCACTTTCAGATGATGATAATTGCTTTGCTGAATGATCACCTCTTGCTAATATTTAAATTAAGGGCATTTTCAGAATAAAATGTTAAGCTCTCTTCCCTCTGCTTTTCTGGCACCAATTTCCTGGCAAGTGGACATTTTCAAATATAAATTAACCTCATTATAAAATAATCAAGATATTTGAAATGAAAACAGGAAAATGGTCAAAAAAGGAAAGGTCTATTAATGTCCAATATAGCGTCTCAGATACCTGGGAGGTTCTTGGACCACTATAAAGGAAGACTTTCTCAGAATGTGGGTAGTAAACATAGCTTGAGGTGCTGGAAAAAGCAGCTACAAAGTTGTCCATTGCAGGTTCATCATGGTTTCAAAACAAACACACGGGTTTGTATGGAAATTCATGATTCAGAGTCCAAAGCTTCTCCTGCAGCACAAAGTAAAAGCCTGGAAACAGAAATCTCTTCCAAACTGAAGTGGGCTTATGTGGCAAGAGTGAGTGATTTCTGTTTCAGATAGAATGGTAGGAAGAATCCGAGCTTGGTTTCCAGGATCATCTACATTGTCACTAGATGGCACATTGGTCTAAAGTTTCAGAACCATCACTGTGGTGTTGCTCACAGTTACAGCAAGGGCATGGACAAACAGTGCGTTATAGGTGGGAAACAGCTAGTAATTATGGATGTCATCACTGTGTGTGTGGGTGGGTGTGGGTGTACACATACTGGTGTGTGCAAGTCTTAATATACCATGTGTAGCATGGTATATTAAGAAAACAGTTGCGTGGATGCTTTTTCTGAGACTGTGGCTCTGTGTATAAAACAGTTACATGAGATAAAGACACTTGATGTTTGGGTACTGGTATCCAAGATCAGGATGGAGGGAGGAAAAAATCAAGATGCCTGTCTGACTACTGGTCTGTTTTCTACTTGAAGCAGGTGAAGGTCAGGTCAGACTGTACACATCAGTGCCTCCTTGAAGCAGCTTTCATTGCCTGGGACCTCGTATTTAAAAAAACATGCAAAGAACCTTAGGAACTATACTAGTGACTAAAATAAGTGGTCTGTGGAGGCTAGATAACAAGGATTTTTATATTAGTTTGCAGGCAGAGAGGTGTAGGCTCCCTCCAGTATCTCAATAATGTGCTTTCAGATGTTATTTTAGATGTCTGTTCCTGAAATTTGAAAAAAAAGAGCAATGAATCAGAGCTTAGCACACTGTATTGTGTGTTGTCTTTATATTAAGCCACAAATGAGTGCCTTATATTCTTGACTACCGCTATTTCACCTGCGGCCCTCTTCCCCCTCCTCCTCATTTTTTATGATGAAACCGTTTGCCAACTTTGAGGAATCCACTGCGGCTTAGTGGAATGGGTAATTTGAACATGAAATTCTGCAGTGCACTGTGACTGGCAGCACATTTCAGGGATTTGTGGGAAGCACCTTCTTTTCCAATGATTTCCACTGCAGCCACCTTCCTTTCCAATATTTTTGCATCTTCTTGAGGAAGACACATGCAGAAGATTACCTTGCGTGCTGTCTTTGCTCATGATTATCTCTCGTCGCCTCTTTTATGCTGTGGTTTACCCCATGAGACTGGTATTTGTATCCAGAGAAAATGCTTGGTTTGGGGATTTGAGACTGCTGGGAGCTTTCATTATCAGAAGTAATTACAACTTCTGGATTCTCAAAAGAAGGCAGAGGGCTAATAAACAGTACAACCAGATCTGTTGAGAAGGTGCTGCATTTCTTTTATTAACCGAATAGCATTCAATTTACCCTAACTCTTCTCAACTCACTGGAAAAAGCCAGGCAGGTTTGGAGGCTTAATAAAGTATAGTGACAATTTTCAGTCTTAATAAGGCTGTTCTGTAATGAAGCGGGAAATTCACAGGAGAATCAGCACATCAGGTTCATTTTTAATTCTATGGTGCAGTGAAACTGATCCTGAACTTAGATGAATTAAGTGGCTTTCTATTCCCCCTCCTCATTTTTTTTTCCTTTATATGTCATGCATTGTTATGCATTGAGTATTTTTGTCCTGAGGTGTGGGACTGGCCATTTATAATAGCATATATTAAATGGAAATTCAGGTTCAGTTAAAATCCAGGGAAAAGGCTATTAATTCAAAAACTTTTTTTTTTTTTTTCATGTTACAGTAATTGATTTTGATAAAAGACCTTTACAATTGGTGCAATTTGAAAATTAGGGTGCCTCTTTGTAATTGGATTCATTCTTCTCTTAGGGTTCAATCCCAATTCTGAAATATGATTAGATTTTATCAAGTATAGGAAAGTCTTGAATTTTAACCTTCAGGAATGAGCTAACAGTTCTGCTATGACCTTTGGGTAGGAATTGAAGGACTGCCCCAGTTCTTGAAGCAAAGAAAAGCTGTAGGAACAGCCACCATTGGTAGTGTCTTTTTACCAGACATCTTTTTAAGATGGGCTGTATCTTGCTGAGGTTTATGCTCTCAGTTGATATACTCGGGAGAAAAGTCAAAGAAGATAGATGTGACCACATGGTGCAGGTTGGAGTAAACAGTGAGATGTGTCAGTATCACTTTTTTGGATCAGTGAAGAGTTTATCCTTTGTCCTGTGGAACAGAAACCAAAGATGAGTCTTGCTTGTGATCTGTACCTGAGCCTGGGAAGGGGTTAAGGTTTGTTGGTTTGTGTTTTACAGGCTGCTTTTTCATGGGATGAAAAACTTGCATGTCTTGGATAAGTGAGGCTTCTTGTTCTGTTTGGCAGAACAAAGCCAGCAGCCAGAAAAAAAGAGGGAAGTCATTCTTGAATAAACTACTAGAGACCCTGACAACATAGAGATAATCTGTCTTTTTAAGGCTGTTCATCCATTTTTTCTTGTAGTCCTCAAACTCTCACTGAAGTTGGTGGAAGATTTGGACAAGTAATCCATGATCAGGTCTAAGATCTCTTCTAAGAGACATTCTTCTGATCCCTTTTCCGGAATCTGAGAAATGGCATGCTTAAAGTTTTGTTCTGGTTACTTGTAGATAATATGTTTTTTTTTCTGGTCCACACATAGTCAAAATCTAAACCTTCACCAGTAAAGAAAAATCAGAAAAGATAATGAGAATACTCAGGCACATGCTTAGGGTAGTGAAGAAAAGACTCAGTGCCAGAATAGAAACTAGCATTGCTGAATATGCACTAAAGGTTAAAGGACTTGTTTTGTTTTTTAACTTCTATAGGCAACTTGAAATACTGGAAACTGAAACCTTTCTCTTACATGATACATAATGTCAGCTGAAAACCTTTCCAAAACTATTATTTGGGAATTAGCTATTGAATATATCAATAGTTTCACTCCAGTACCTTTCATTACTGCGAAGTTAATGGAAAAATTATTGATCGGTAGCTCAAGCCATACAAATTAACTTTGTGCAATAGCAGCATACGGAGTTTAACTACCCGTGAGGAAGCACTTTGCTGTTATAGACATTCCTGTTTCAGGTAACACAGCCAGCAATATCTTTCATGCTGCGTCATACTACAACATAGGCTATGTTGACAACAAGCCTTATTTAGTTTGCAGCTCATGGTATGATGTTACTGGTATGGACCACACCGATTTTATTGTGAGGAAAACATTTGCCAGCTCTGTGCTTGCGGAAATAGTTCTGAAACTTTACCCCAAATACCTCCAGGGAGGTTCACAATGAAGAGCAAAAATCTGCCTATTCTGAATGCCAGACTCATTCTGTGTAACACCATTTCTCATACTCCTCTGTATGAATAACCCACACAAGCACCACGTAGCTCAGGCAGTAGCGTGTAGCAAGGTGCTGCTGAAGCTCATTTCTAGGCAGTAGCCCAGCTTAGTGGCTTTCCTGCCATGTGAGCCTGCATGTGTGTGATTTATTATGTGCATTCCTTGATGGTGGCATTCATACAAATTAGGAGCTCTGGGAACAAACTTACACCTCTTAGATTTTGAAGGTTATTTTCTAAAATCTTAGTATCACTCACATCACCCAAAGTATTGGCAGCTTTTCTTCTGTACCTATGAAAATTACCTGTGTTTTGTGCCCACAAAAATCAACTCAAATGTATTAGCTGAGGTTTAGAGAAGGAAGAAAGTGAAATAATACAGGATTTCAGAAATTTTTGCATGTTCTTCAGTTGCATCCGCTTCTTTCTCCCTAATCTGCTTCTTGGAGAAACTGTAACAGTGAAATAATGTGAAATTTACGTTCCTGCTCCCTGTTTTCTTAGAAAAAAGCACAGCAGTATTCTGCATCAACGGGGTTATCCCATTTAAACTGTCATATAAAGAATGAAGGCTTTGCACCCTGGGTTTCTTTCTGTCTTTCAGGAATGCCCAGTGTCTGAACTGTCATCCACATGAAAAAGAAACCAGTTCAGCACAGATTCACCAGCAGGCCAGCTACTTGTCAGTGTAAGAGAAGAGTCCTTAGAGGTGAAGCCCAGTTTCAGTGTAACAACATAGCACACTTACCAGTCGATCCTCTTTTGAGCAAAATATATACTTCGTAATATGACATGGATTATGTGACATTTTAGGCGACAGTTGATTTAGAAACACAGCTGCTCAGCCAAATTTTATCTGCTGATGTTTGGCTTCAACATTAATTCTATCTTTGCTTTGAGCTGTTTGCTACCAGTTAGTCATTAATCACAGATAATGACTGATACCCTGAAGGTTAATGCTTGAACGCATTCTTCTAAAATTGAAAAATATTTCTGTGTTCAAGCATGTGTGCGCTGCCATGCAAGATAGAAACAAACAAATGTTGCACTCCTCTTATAAGGGTACTGCTGATATATGTCTAATTAACATACTCCAGATGTCAGCACTATTAAAATCTGTCACTCATCTACATAATTGGTAATTTGTTATAATGAGCAAAACACCTCGTTTTCAGATAACAAGTATTTTTTAAAAACCAGAACAGTTACATTTTCATCCCAGAGCATAATGAACACCAGCAGAAGAATCGTACTGTCAGTAAGATTCATTCCACCAGGGAAACTTAGTGTTATGTTATCTATTTACGTCAAGAAACAACCGATTTGTGTTTCAGCACTACAGAACCTGGCATTAACTCTCCCCTTGCTACCTCAAATCTTCCAAATACACATTTATTAACGAATATCACCACCCATAAAACATTCATGCTTCATTGCAGCAATAATTCATTACTCCTCACCAAATAAATGCAGTTCAACTATCCGCTGAAGTTCTTCTTGCCCCCAGTGACTAGCTTACTGTAAGCTTTGTTAGGATGTCTTGGTATACATGTGGTGCTGTTTGGTGATATCAGGGCTATGTTTCAAGCTCCTAACAAGGTGATTCGCACCAGGAAAGTGAGGTGGGTGTATTATCATGCTGCCTCATGCAGCACCTATTCATAGGCTGTCATGATGTAGCCCACGTGTGGACTCTGCATGCTCTGGGACACAGCAGTGCTCTGTCTTCTTTCTGCCAACAGTACTACAACCTCCAGAGCTTCCGGAAGAATCTAGCTGATTATCTCTCAGCTATGAGAATATGAAAATATAATGAAAAAGTAGCTTTAAGATCTGTTCTTATGACGTAGACTTGAAAAACAAAATTAAATTAGTATAGTATGTCAAAACTCGTTGAGGGGTAAACACTCAACGAGGGGTAAACAAGGAACTTCAAAGGTAAGCAAGCAGAATATCTTTTAATAGCTGAAAGGTGGATGAAGCAAACAGCTGCTGATTAAATATATAGGTCATTAATAAAAGAAGGTTCTGAATTAGTCATTCCCATTCTGTCAGTGGGGTATTAAACAGTTGCAATGACATGCTAAATATGGAGGCAGTGTAACTCAGGATCAACTCTGATCTGAGGCCTTCTCAATAGTGTCAGATACAGAGCAAGGCCTGTACTGACTCTACTTTTGCTCTCAGTGGTTTTATAGCGGTGCAACTCTATTGAAGTCTTACCTTGCTTTGGCTCTGCACTGTCATGTTACTCTCACAAATACATATCAGGGGTTTCCTTCACTCCAAAGTACCTTGATCCACTGAGGTTCTTCTTGTATATAGTTGACTACTGACAGCAGACTGGGGTGAAGGATGGAGAGATGCCCTTATCTTAACTAAAGTGAATTTGGTTCTGATTGTACTTCACAGAACTGTAGATAAAATAACATTCACCAAATAGAAGGGAATTCAAATTATTTACCACAAAGAGAGTAATAAATATTTACAATATCATATGGGTTACTGTTCTTCTATTTAAAATATAAAATCTTTCACAGCATGCATCACTTTACCCCCATCAAACTAACATGACCGAAGACCTGGGAGCTGCTACAGTTACTTCTCTACGGAATTTATCTGTAAGGTTGTGTGAGGTTGTTGTTCTCTCCAAAGTCAGTCCTCACAGGAACAGCCTGGATTCCGTTTAAAGTATGCAGCAATGATGTTTCAGGCTCCGTCCTGAGGCTTTTGCCTCAAGCCTCAGTCTCTTACTTCTGGGCTCTCTACGTGTTCAGCTTGCAACAAGATTGTCATGAAGATGCAAGTGACAGCCTCAAGTACAGATTACGCCTGCCGCAGCCACTGTTATCTCTACAGCTCCTTGATTCTATGCCTTCTGACCATTCTGTCCGTTTAGTTACTGGAAGATGTATGGCATTTTAGAAAGCCTTGTTCCACATTAAAGCCCTCATTTTTCCTACACAGTACCAGCAGAGACCTGCTGATTCCTGATGGCCAGCTAACACCTGTTATAGGAAGCTAAAGATGTGTTTCTATGCAGATAATTGCACAGAGAGGGATACTTGTGTTTTGGTGAACAGATGAGAATAGGCCAAGCACCATAATTTTGGCTTCAGTAACAGAACAATTAATCTTCATAATGCAATCTCACTAAGCAGGGCATTCATAAGTTTGGGTGGCAGTGCCAAATGAACAATCATGAAAGACAAAAGGCACTAACCAGCAGCCCAGTAAAGCCTCCTATTTGTCCAATTTGAAGATGTGTTTGACAGTGGTCCCAACATCTGATCTTTGGAAAAAACTCCCAACTGGCCTATGATGCATTAAGGTTGTTATATTTATGAAGTGGTACTACGTTCAGTGCTTGGGGTGTGCTTTTTCCAGTTTCTTTTTATGTGGGGATTGATTCACTTTGGCGTGGGTAATGCTGAAAATCCGTGTTGGGAAAGAGATGTGGAACAATTAAGCCAAACATACCTGGCCATACACAAAATTTCCCTTTCTACTGAATTCAGTGCTGATTACCAGGAAATCTTTCTCTCTTCCTACCAAAGATGCCTTCCCATCCGTTTTTGAATTACAAGTTGAACCTTGTTTAAGTATTGAAGTACATTTACTTGTCAGTATTTTTCTAAGTTACCATGTTCAAGGACACATTCTTAGGCCTTTAAATGCAGGAAAGATGAAGCCACTGATCTGCAAGAAGTTTTTATTAAAATGTGCACAGACGCACACAAAAGCTCAAGCAATTTACATGAACCAATTAAATGGCACCCTATGCCCCTAATGAGCAAGCACAGAGATACAATTAACTGATATTTTGTTTGCTAAATGAATCAGCCTTTACCAACACAATCTATAAAATTAATTTGGCATACTGTAACCCTTGCAGAGTAGCGGTCCATTCACATCAGGAGTCTTAAAAAAATAAGCACAACAGGCATTTCCATACCCTGTAACACATCATTAAAACATGTCCCAAGGTATTTCAAAATCCGTAACACAGTACAAGCATTAGCAATCGATTACTCATTACAACCACCACATATGGCATAGATGTTACCTTGTACAGCAGCCTAATTTTCCATGGCCCTAGCTTCCTATTGCTTGGGAGAGTGCACTGCAAACTGGTGAAAGAGTCCTTCAACAACAGTGAACTTCAGCATGCAAAAGACTTTTCTTTAGTTTTGTAGACATGGTATCCTGGTGTGAACTTGAAGTTCTGTGTAATGTTTGTAATATTTGCATTTTGTGCTTTTGAATCAAGTGCCACTTTTCCTTCAGCTTCTCAAAGAGGTGTTCCAGCACCAAATGCTGAAAGCTTATCTGAATTTCTTTCCAGTCACATGGTTTGTACATAGGGTTTTACCATTAGCTGGGAAAGAAAAGACACAAGGTCCCAACATGAACATGGTCAAAAGCATCCTCATGATTGCTTCATCATTGGCAAAGACAAAGAATGTGAATGCTGGATATTCCGTGAATCTTGTGCTGCAACTTGACAGTGCTCTGTAGTGATGTTCGTGTGGTTTCTTGACTCCACAACACAGTACTCCTCTTGGTTAACATGCCTCTTGCCCCTTGTCTGTGCACAAACTATACGCATCTGAGCTCTTATGCTACAGTTGGAAATCTACTTTACTTAGAAAACATACTTAATTTAAGGTACATTCTTCAAATAAGAGTTGCCAGCTGTTAACAGCAATATAACCCTTCACCACTAGCAACAAAACAGTTGCTTGCCAGTGGTTTGTTAGACATGCAACTACAGCAGTCTGGGGAAGCTGTATCATTGATAGCAATAGAAGCCCACATCTGTAAGTCTATGGCCTTCCTTACTTGTGTGCTGCGGTGCAAAAGGTCTTTCTCAGGCCCAGTGGCTTTGTCTGTGTTGTGAAACAGATCTGGGTTAAGACACGAGATTGAGTAAGGTATCATTAATTCTTCATACCACTTGGCTCCTGACACCGTTTGGTGCTGTGTTTTAGATGGTTGACCAAAACAGTGTTTTGGTCTGTTTCTGAGCAGTATTCACACAGTGCTAAGCCCTTCTCTGTTTCTCCACTTTCTGTGTTTTCTTCTCTGTTTTTTTTTTAACTGCCTGTGGCAGGTGCAGCCTCCCCAGCTGACAAAACAGGGTAAAAACACAGTTTGCCAGAAGGGTTTGATACTTCTCAGCTGTTAAACTGCACCTGACGGTGATTAACTGGTGCCTCAGGGTCTAGACCCTTAGCCTGTTTTGCCTGGGCTTACCCAATCAACCAATTGGAATGACCACAGTGCACCCATGACTAGGGTATAAATGGATGCACCGCCTAAGAACCACCTGAGTTGGTCCTTTGCAGAGTAGTAGGCCTGGCAGTTGGGTCCTCCCCTTGGAGATGCTGTACAAGGATACTTCCACAGATTGAGTGAGTCTCCGTGGAGTGAGTGAACCTCACCTCCCCACACTGGTGAGTGATACTTTGGGCACTCTTTTGTGGGAGGTTTCCCTTTTGTGAGTGTGAGTGTGCCCATTTTCGTTCATCTTTCCTTAAGGCTTAGGAATTAGTTGTGTAGAAGGTATATTCACAACAGACATCCAAACTTGTATTTTGTCAGAAGGAGTGCTGGGCAACTTTGTTTGCAATAAATCCCTATTTTGATAGCTGCTGCTGTCTGTTTTGTGGGTGCCTCTGGAACAATGCCAGCCCAGTGAGTAGGGTGGGGGTCAATAGGAAGTTGGGAGGGGACACAGCCCTGGGCCAGCTGACCCCTAACTGACCAAAGGGATGTTCCAGATCATATAAGATCATGCTCTGCAACAAAATGGGAGAGTTCTTCCAAAATAACTGTTTCTTGGTGGCTGACTGGGCGTTGTTCTGCTGGTGGGAAGTGATTGCTTCTGTATCGCATGGGATTTTTTTTTTTTCCTTCACTCATAAAACTGCCTTTATCTTGATCTACAAAGGTTTTTTCCTCACTTTTGCCCTTCTGATTGTCTCCCTCATCCCAATGAGTGAAGTAAGTGAGTGACAGAGTCAGGGATTATCTGCCAGCTGGGGTCAACCCACCACAAAAGTCTTTCTGTCTGTTTATCTCTCAAAACTCTAATTTGAATCCTAACACCATTTAGAGAATACCCATAAGCACAGAATGGAAACAGGTGAATATGGCTTGGGTACATTAGACAAAACAGTAAGGATGAAAGAACAATGATTTGCTTCCTCTGAGTTTGCAGACCACATACCTAAGTATGCAGATATTTATCCCTAAAGCTTGCAGTTCCATTTTCTGTCTTAGTTTAGAATACCTAGTGGGAAAATGAAAATCTTGTCACTATTAGTGAAAAGAATGCAACTATAATAAGGTAATTTAGAGGGATCCCTAGTAAATTTTTCACTTACAGTCTGGAAGAACTATAAACTCTACAGAGACCAGTCAACAACCTCTGCAGAGTCTTGTTGAGCATCATAGCTCCAACAATGATGGTGAATGGAATTTTTATAAAATATCCTGTGGCTGTTTTCCAGGTTGGACAGGCATTACACTTTGAAAAATTACCCATATCTCAGTGAATGACAGCCGAAGCTATTCTATACTTACCAATATTGGCTTGTGGAATTGAAAATGATGAATTGCTCAAATTTGGCTCCATTCATTCTTAACCATACTTAATGGTGCTTTTAATCAAAGAGACTTGTTATAAAAACTGTGTAAATTTAAGACAGAAAAAATCTTTAGAGAGTAGGAAAATTATTTATTAAAGACAATTCTGGGCATAGTGCCAAAAGCTATTAAACTAATCAATATCATCTTGGGGGAAGTGACTGGGGATATAATTTTGTTATCCTTACAAATTTTGGGAAGGCTGCCATCTTGATAACAGTAGAAAACATGAAATTATTTAAGTACGAAAACTCTCCCAGTCTCCAGTCTGAAGTCAATGAAGTTACTCTGACTTACACTTCAAAAATTACATTAGAATTTGACCTAACTTTATAGGAAGTATGTGCAGAGAAAATGTTTAATTTTGAGAGATACCAGATACTTCAGACAGTAGAGTTAAATCATCTTCCCCAGACTGAGGGACTCTTGTTCACTGTATGGTCAATCAAGGTTTTAAAAAAAGGCCTCTAGCTCCACGTGGGAAGCATTAAATACCACCAAATCATAACAAGATTTCAAAATGCAAAATATTCAACTTCCTTCTATTTCTTGTTTTTTATTTCAAAACCACATAGCTTATAGGGAGACTAAAATAATAATAAAAAAAATTAATGCAGTGACTTAGAGTAAAATAATTTAGCACTTTATTCCCAGGTTTTCAGATAAGTGATTAATACTGAGTTTCCATGCTACCGACTTTTCTAATGCTAGTGATATTTCCCAGTGACTTGAATATTCTGTGAATGAGCATCTTCCTCTACATGGCTCTGTACAAAGAGCTGAGGACATGAAGAAAAAGTGGGAATGACAATCTAAACGTATAGTGGTCCACACAAAGCACTATGAATAAATGAAGCCAGCTAAAAAAAACAGACTTTGATTTCTCTTTTCACCACAGGGAGGGCTCTGAAGGAATGTAACCAGGTAGTTTTGCCTAGTGTCTGAGAACAATGTGGGCCACCTGCCTCCTGGCATCCGGGGAACCAGGGGCTGCAAGGCAGGGCACCACCAGCCAGGGCCTGTCACACTGCCCCAGTGAGAGAGTGAGGCAGGCTGTGGGGCAGGCAGAGGCAGCCCCAGCCCTAGGGAACAGCCACCTCCCTGGGGATGGACTGAGGCCAGGATGGACCATCAGCCTATAGGTGGAGGCCAGGATCAAGTCTGACAAAGGCAACCAGGGTCAGACAGAGCCTCAGGATGGTGGCAGGGTTGGGCTGAGATCAGGCCAGGAAATCAGTCTATGGATCAGAGTCCAGACCAATGGGATTCATGGCCAGCCACATATTGCCCCTGCTGCATCCCAGCTGTAGAAGTAGCCCAGCTGATTTATTGGTAGAGCCTCAGCTTCAAGTGAAGTGAAGGGAGCTCAAGCCTGTCTGAGACCTCCCTAAAGTGCTGCATGGGAGCCTCTGTCCAAGGGCACCACAGGAAGGGGGCCACCTTCAGCTTCACCAGCTCTGAATTGGCCCTTAGCCCTGGGAACCAAACCTCCTGGAGGGCACATGATTCACAGGGCTCTGACACTTCTGTTTGAAGACCTTTTTACACACCTAATGCTGGGGCATGGCAGAAAGTTTTCAGCTGCTTGTATGAAAGTTTAACAGATAGACTTGTGTTATTGGCAGAAGTCTATGTTTCCATGGTAGACATGAGCAACATGGAAATTCATCTGTCTGCTACTCTAAAGGGAAACTGAGTTCTTTGGAGGAGGAGGAACCAGCAGGGAGACTAGGAACTGAGCTTCCCTTGGTATTTTGAACGTACAAGAATAGAGTAAAATATATTGGTGAAAGCCATAAAAGAGGCGGCTGCAGTGAGTAAAACAAAAGATGAAGAAGGCCTGGGTGGGTGGTGCAGAAGTGGACACTGTCTATTCATAAACAAGGCCTGTTAAAGCTTTAGGTGAGACCCAACTGAAAAGTCTGAGGAAGGGCCCAGTCATAGCTAATTACAGAGAACCAAGTGACGGTGACAAGGCTGGGAGTGTTCTTCATTGCTGCTGAAGAAAGATTCATAAGCCATTATGAAAAACTATAAACTATGGCATGGTTTGCTACAAAACATTGAATGGATGCATACTTTTTAAACAGTACTTGCAAATGGCCATACCATTAACAGAATTTAATATCACTTAGATGGAGACTGGCATTTTTTGGTTGTCTGTATATACAAAGACAACTTAGTCCCAGACATCACTGGTTTAAATTCAAAGAAGGTAAGAGAAAACAACAGCCTGAGATCAATGGCTGTCATCCTATGGAAATCGATAAATAAATTTCCCTTCCGAGATACTGTTTCTAAACAATGTTTTAATATCTCTATGGAAAATAGATCCAACTCATGGCCAATCTGAAAATGCAATTAACTCCTACATGAGGGACTGACATTAATTTGTTGGTGTTTACATATGTAGAAGTTGTCTCTGAAATACTGCAGTGCTAAGAAGAAATCAAATGCATTAACAGCTTGAGGCACATGCAAATGACACATTTCATGACATAGTAGAAAACAAACATTTAAAATAAGAATTCTTACTAATTCATTCTTTAAAGTAACTTGATTTTTTTCCAATAAAGCTACAAAATATACATAAGCCTACCCTCTCATTTATGTCTATGGTAGGCAAGTTTAAAAAGTGCTATTCAGTCTGAACATTACCATCTTCTTCACTTTGCATTGGAATAGATAAGTACAACTGATTTACAATCACAGAATCATTTAGTTTGGAAAAGACCTTAAAGATCATTTGAGTCCAAGCGTAAACCTGGCACTGCCAAGTCCACCAGTAAAACATATCCCTAAGTGTCACATCTACACATCTTTTAAATACCTCCAGGGATGGTGACTCAGCCACTTCCCTGATGATGAATTAAGTCTGTGCATTTATCACAAGTGTATCTGTCAGAACCAGCCACGTATGACTGATGCTGAAGGAAGCAAATGAACTGACAAAATGGCAAGAATTTGGAGGAACTGTCGCAACAGTGTCTGGTTCTGTTAAAAAACAGTAGTCTAGGTAGGCTGCAGTTCGGAACTGGAGCTTTTTGTTTAGTGACCATGGATTCAAACAATTGAATTATGTGTTGGGTTTGGGTTGGGTTTTTTTTGAAGGGGGGGGAGGGGGAGTGGAAGGGCACATAGTTTCAGAATACCTTGCCTTTAAAAGATCTTATTTGGCTTCATTAAATGATGACGATGTTTACATTGACTTTTTGAGATACAGTGTTGACCTTTCAACTTTATTTCTGGCTTCACTCAGACATATAACCAAAGGCTGTACCAGGAATCTAATTCTTACTGAGGCTCTTGGTATTAGGTGGATTTAGCTGCAGGGCTATAAATCAAAGTAGTAGTTGCTTCATTTGTCTTTCCTTACATACAGATTTTGGCTAATCGTTTAATCTCAATGGTTGTTTCTTTTGTTAACTTCAAAGGTATACTGCTGGATTACAGTAGTATTGTTTGTGGGGCTGTTCACTGCTTTCTGCACAAAAGAACTTGTTACTGTCTGCTTGTGTCAGTTACAGTTTGAATGCCTGATGCTTCAAGGGACATGATAAAAGACATAAATTGGAATGGTTCTGCCACAACATCATTCCTTATTATCTGTAGCTCCTTCCACATCTATTATTACTAAAGAAATTTACTGTCTATGTGATCATCTTATTAGCATTCAGCAAATCCTCATGGATATTTCCTGCCTGAAGTCATGACCTGAGCATTGCTACAACAATTGAAAAAGAAACAGAAAAATAGAGATAAGCAGCAGCTTACGACAAATTAATGAGAGGTTGGTGAAGTTTGAAGTTTTTAACAATTTAGAAAGGCTAAATGTCAGGACTTCCACTGTATAATTAGTAATATTTTCATTCTGAAGGCAAAAAAGTTATTCAAAGCATATAGTTTCAAATATGTGCATCAAATTAGCAAGATGAGCCAAAGGGCCCCTCTGAGGAAACTGAAAAACCTATCTGCATATATTATGTTTCTGCTGCACCAAGTAACTGTGTGTCATCAACCACTGGGAGGTCTTAAGAAGATCTCTAGCAGGTTTTTTCTTGAAAGGGTGGGCTGGAGAATTAGAGAAACATAAAACCTAATTAAATGTAGTTGATGTTATACTTAAGCATGTTCCAGCATTCAATTAGACTTTACTGGATCGAAGATACTGTTATCTCAGAGCTTATGACATTTTCACCACCATATAATGCAGAGAGATTTATGCTCATTTTAAATAAATTAGTCTGTTTCTTGGAAGCAGTTGAAAGTCCTCCGTTGTAAGGAACATTTTCCACATCTGAAGTTATCCTTGTGATTTGTCTAAATCTTCTGCATTTCCTACTCTTCTTGAGGCTTAGCCATTAGACTGGACACATGACTCCAGTGGCGTTAGCATTGAAACAAAAAATAATAATGCTTTAACCTGTGCAATCTTGAGTTCCAAGCTGTACAGAGATCATTTCCTTATTGCTCTTGGTTACAGCTTCATGCAAACTGTGCTCATATTGGTCTGACCATGCAGTGCAGGACATAGTCTTTTAAAAACATAGCATATAGTCTCCTGTCCCATAAGTAAAACATCCCATATTCTCTTGGTGAGTATGGGTTGTTTATTTGTTTGCTTATTTTTTCACCACTTAGGGACAGTTTAACCAGTAACCTGGTTTGACTTTTGTTAGTAATCTGTCCTTTTAATTACTTTCCAGCTCTACAATCTCACCTATAAATCTTATTAGTGATTTTATACCTTCTTTTAGGTTTAGAGTTTATTGTTCAGAGTGAGGGATGAGAACGTGAGGAAATTAAAGGTAGCTGCTGTATCCTGGCTTAAATGTGATGATTTTATAGTTGTAGTTTAAGTTCTGCCAAAGGTTTGGGTTTTTTTATAAAAATGTCACAAAGCAAGTTATTAAATCAACATTTTCTTTTTATAGGGAGGTGTCTTTGCACCCCAAATTGTAATGCCATTAAACAATCAAGTTAATTAAAATATCCATTGTTTATAGCCATGCTGCTTTGCTGTAATTACACTGTCATATTCCTTACTAATAGAGTTCTTTCCAGCCAAGTTCTTGTCCAAGACTGATGTCTTTAATAGGTGTTTTTAATATTGTCATAGCGTAAATTTTCTTCCGTTGTCTAGAATTTTGCCAGTGTTCCAAGAATTTCCAAACATCAGCATTAATGATTCAGAGCATTCATAGAATCGCAGAACGCTGGAGGTTGGAAGGAACCTCTGGAGGTCATCTTGTCAAATGCTCATGTTCAAGCACTACTACCTAGAGGATGCTGGCCAAGTCCATGATCTCCCCATTGTTTTTAAAAGGACATTGCTATAAACCAGGCAACTCTGAGAGGAGGAGCAACAGCTAATAACTAACTGCTGGAACTGCCATATCTCACATGGCTTGTGTTTTCAGCTTTCACTCATACAACTCTTTCAGCTTTACTGGTAACTTTCATTTGTGTGAAAGGACAATTATAGAATCATAGAATGTGTTGGGTTGGAAGGGACCTCTAAAGGCCATCTAGTCCAACCCCACTACAATAAGCAGGGACATCAGGTTGCTCAGAACCTCATCAAGCCTGACCTTGAATGACTCCAGGGATGGGGCTTCCACCACCTCTCTGGGCAACCTGTTCCAGTGCTCAACCACCCTAATATTAAAGAACTTCTTCCTAATGTCTAACCTAAACCTGCCCTTTTCTAGCTTAAAACCATTACCTCTTGTCCTCTTGCTACAGACCCTCGAGAACAGATCTCCCCTTGCCTTCTTATAGGCCCCTTTCAGGTATTGGAAGGTCACTATAAGTTTCCCCCAAAGTCTTCTTTTCTCCATGCTGAACAACTCCCAACTCTCACAGCCTGTCTTCATAGGAGAGGGTGCTCTGGCCCTCTGATCATTTTCATGGCTTTCCTCTGGATACACTCCAGCGAGCATTGTTATTGTAGGTGCATTGTTATTCAAATCTCTTTCAAACCTTGTAACATAATTATCAAAGGGGAAATTGTGACTCTCCATTTAAGAGTAATTGCTACAACAGACTCAATTATGTTTTGCAGGGCAGAACTTGTCTTACAAAAATCCTAAACTTGCCCTCTAGCTTCATTTTGGTGTCAACAACAAGAATCAAAACTATGCTATATACCTCTGCTCAGTGTCACATTAACACCTGGATCATGTCAAATCCAAACAGTCCATTTTCTTTGTTTTATTATACTGTCATGTACAATCTCATTTGTGGTTTTACTTATTTTTGCTGAACATGCCCATATTTATCATACCTAGAGACTTTAAGCCCTAATACTATTGTGCCATGTGCTCTACAAACACACAGTAAAAGCCTTTGCCTCACAGGGACTGCTATCTAACTACATACAATGGGCAAAATATTTCAAAGGAAATGAAAAGCATGTGGTGTGAGTTGTTCGAAGCCATGCAGATCTGTGTGATTGCAAACCTGAATGCTGTTCCAAGCTATGTTCCTGTTTTGTTCTCTGTTGTCTGGATCTGTGTGCCTTTCCATCTACGTCAAAAACTCTGAAGAGTTGGTTGATTTTTTTTTTCCACCATAATCTCAGTGGATGTTGCTTTGTATCAAAGGCATGGGTTTTACATAATTCCACTTGACTAACAGAGACAGAATATCCATTATTTTTTATTTCACCTTTATAATGGAAATGGACAAGAAATCTTCAGGAGGATCAAGATCTTTGTCTTGTATCCAAATTAACCAGAAGAATCCTGGTCGTTTAAGATACTGTTTTGTATTGCACTGTAAAGTGTTTTTATTCCTTATATGATTAGTTGTGACACCTTCGTTATCACTTTGATGGAGCATGTTTTGACTAAGCAAAATTTTTGAAGACTAGATTTATAAACAGTCTGACTTTGATTAACCACTCCCAGCATGTACATCTGAATATTTTTTTGGTCAAATACAATATTCTAAAAGCTAGACAGACCGATTCTTCATCCTTTCAGTTCTGAAATGAAAGAAACCAAATTTAAATCCCATACTCTGCTAATGGAATAATAGTATAAACAGATTTAATAAGTTGCTTGTTCCTTTGCAAGATGTTAAGACATAGGGACAGATTTTTACCATCTGGTGCTGATAAATCATTTTTATATTCATTACTCGCATAACCTCACTTACTGATAAGAAACCCATAATCTTTTTATTTCTTAATATTGTTTCTTTTGCCTTGTACCCAGTTAAAATATATCTTCACATTCCTTTGATTTAAAACTCTTTATGATGATTATATCAAGTCTTCTATCAAACAAGGCAAAGTTCTAAGCAAATATTGCATCTCATTTCAGTAGATTTACTTCAACTGCTTGTTCTCATAAACGAAAAAAAGTACAGGTCCTTGTAGAATCAAAGTCTCTGTATTAATCTTCTTGAAAACCATCACTGAGAGAAATGCATTTGTGTTCATTTAAAGCTTATAGTAGTTATTTTTAACCTGGCATCAGGAGCAGTATAATACCTTCTGCTTTTGAATGTCTGCTTTGGCAACATGGAACTTAGCAATGAAATCACTGAAATAATTATGGTAAGACTGAAAAGCCTGTTAAATTCTAATCTGCCTTATGTATTTTCCTTTTTTTGTGGAGGAAGAAACAAAAGGATGAAAAGAAATGATTTCCCCTGACTTTAGTATTGCAGTCATTTTTACACACTGGCCTCTTAAATAGCACAGGAACAGCTCAAACAAAATTCCATTGTCTCTGGTATGCCTAGTGTGCATAACTCTAAGCCTGAGTATAGCATCTATAGTATCTAGACTGCAAGTTTCAGAGCTGCTACTGATGGACAAGTTACACAGTGTCTAACTGCTTTATTTCAAAATCCACATATCTCTCTTACCCTGGTGCTTAAAACTTCTGCATATGCTCTCAATTAGTCATGGCTGCAATGATTGCTGCTGCTGGCTTTCTCCTTCAAGCTGCACAGGCTGCAACCAGTGACCCAGAACCCTTGCAATGGCAATCACTACACCCACTACTGACACAGGTGCTTCTTTTCTGCACTGGTTATGCAGCCCAGGGTATTTGGGCTGTAGCTCTCATTTGTTGTTCTTTGTATAGAATGGGATTGGATTGCTCCTGCTGAGCCAGAAAGCGCTCATGGCATCCACTGGCTTTGGTGCGGCTTGTAATTCACTTTAGATCCCAAACCATACTTGTCCTTCTCCTCAGTCTTACTAGAATTTTCCAGGATAACTTACATAAATTAACTGCTTGTGCTTAATGAAGAATCTGGTTGTGAGCTGCCTTGTGTCTGTGACTGAACACGTCACTCAGTTTCGCTATATTCTGCATTTGCTATATGTAGCATAAATATGTTACATACTCTTTTGCAGACTGTTACGAGAGCTAATTAAACTGACCCATTCTGCATGGTGCATTTCATTGAAAATTCACCAATATTTTGGACAACTAGCAGTATCAATGCTGTTAGTAAAGAAAGATGTGCACTGGCTTCTTTTAAGTGTAGGAGGAAATAATCTGTGCATGTCCTTCTAACCTCACACTTTTCTTGATGACAGGAAGAGGTAACTCCTGGTGTTTGTCCCAAGAGTTTGTATATGAAAAAGCTGTAGGATAAAATGCCTGAATATTTGAGAAGGGACTGCAGCTCAGGTTTCCTGCCTTTGATCAATCCTTCTAATCCTAAGCAATCATTTGCAAAGTCATCCACTGTATTTTCCAAGTCATTCTTCATTTAGTTTTAAAAAACAGAGCAGTTTCACTACTGGGTCTTGGCGCTCTCCACTACGGAAATCCACATAGCTTGATAGTTGGTGTGCTTTGGAGAAGATCTGTCAGACAGCCAGAAAAGAATTTAGCTCCTGCTACTAAGCTACTATAAAATCTTAGTGTTTTCACTGACTTATTTTGCTGCTGTGCTCAGGAGACCCATTTCTGCACAAATGATCTGACGGTACTTAGGTCTGGAAGTGAGATCATGACTTCCCAGTCATGTGCTTGGAAGGACTGTCACGTACCTTAGATTTAGGTACCCAAATAATGTAGATGTAACTTTTTCATGGCCTGAAGTTGCAGGCTCTGACACTGCAAATATCAGCCAACCCAAATCTAGTATTGCTAGATGGTACTGCCTTGAACTGCCCTGTACACAGTATAAATACATCCTAGTTAGATGCTGTAATATTCAAGATGACAGCACTTAAGTCTGATGACAGCACTTTGTTCTAGCTCAAATTTTGGCTGTAAGACAACTTAAAAAGCACGCGCTTCTTACAGCACAAGCTGAACAAGTAGTAAAAGTTGAATGTTGTTTGAAAGGACGGTGGCTCTCCAGTAGTACTAATTCTGTGTCTATACGGGACAGGTATATGGTAGGTGAAGTCCAAGGCCAAGGGTTGGGGTTTAGAACAGCAAGCACTGAATAATTTATGATTATTTCTGAATACTGCAAGACATAAAGATGCTGAAGCCAGAAAGGCAATTGCTTCCAGATTAATTCTGAGGATGAGGGTATGGCCAGTCATTAAATCCTGCAAGATACATAGGAAAACAGTAAGAAATGGTATGGCAACTGCGTGGGCAAAGGTTTCTGTTCTGAGGTAACAATATGTTTAAAAGACAGGCTAAGATGGAATATGGTAGAGTAAGGGCTGGGCCAGAGAACCTACCAGATCCTCCAGAGCAAAAGTGTGGCACTGAGAAACTAGTGGTTAGTTATTGCACAGACAGGCATGGAAGTCCATGATACTTGCACAATTGTTTTGGGTCTCTTCAAGACTTGTTGAGCTAGATTATCAGCTCTTGCCAGCAATGTACCAGTATCCTGGGACAGTGACCTATTGCTGGATTTCGGTCAGGGGAAATGTTTTGGCTGAACTTTATGGTAAGACTTGCATTTTGTTCCAGGTTCCAGCAAGAGCTAGATGGCTAAGGACCAAAATAGGTAAATTCCCTACCAGTAGCATGGTAAGGTACAAACCAAACCTGAGGGCTATGTTTACAGTTGGGTCTTGTGTTAAGAGTTCAGTTACGGATAGAAGTAGGAGTGAATAAAGTTTTAGGTTGATTGACAGGTCATGCAAAATCCCCATCAGTAGGATAAGGTATAGCAAAAAGTGGCCAATGGCTTTTATGTTTAGTTGCAGACTGGACCAGCATACAGACTTAGTTGCAGTGTAGGGTTTGAGTTGATATTCACAACAGCAGGGACCAAAAGGCTTGCTTTTCTGATGGGTTCAGAAAAACACCCAAGGGCTGTGATGGGGGCATGTAGGGCTGTAGAATAAGTAAAAAATGATCCTCTTAATGGGTCCATGAGTATATCCATGAAAACTGAGGCATAAATGAACCAAACACAGTCCTAAATTTAATGAATCATGAGCCACATCCCTGTACTTCTGCGGTCTACGTCTTGCCTGTACTCTGACTCTAGCTGCTAATCTACCATTCAGCTGTACCCTGGTATCCCATATCTGCTTCAGGAATATCCATGAAATGTTGCCCGAGTGGGTATCAGCCCTCATCTTTGTTGTCGTTGTTCACCTAGTCAAAAACAATCTTTATCATCCTTCTACTAATCCCAAGTGTACTGTAAACTCAACTTGAACAGCAGCTCAACAGTACTTCAGAAATAGCCACAAGTTATTTGGCCGTACAGGTTGCCATGTTCATCTGAGCCATTCTTAGGATGATGACTGAAGATGGGTTTAGGTACAGCAAAAAAAGCTAAACCTCTTGTTTCTTCAGGGCATCCTATGAAGTGAAGACTAGCTATGAATTACTGCTGCTAGCACATGATCATAATAGTACCATTCCTCACATTAGCCTTTTTTTCATTGCAGGACCGAAATTAAAATGCTTGCCCATTGAGAACTTTCTAACTATTTGGGAGCTAGCCTTAATACATTTGATGACAGGCGCTATCCTGCTATTGCAGGCCTTTCAGGAAACAGAAGTAAAGCATGGGGCTTGTTCTGTTCTGTTTTGAATCCTTATGTTAAACTTAATATTATTAGTTGCAGTCCTGTGGCTAGGTACGGATTTGGCCAAAATGCAGTGAACTGTAACAGCCTGCAGCTAATCACAAGCTATTTGTTCATGTCACATCATTTTTGCTCCTGCTCCTGAAGGCCAGCAATAAACCAAACTCCCAATCCTAGTTAGTTTTGAACCTTCACACCACCTCAGGCATAATTCAGCAGTTGGCACCAGTGAATTGATAATTATAAACTGCATGCCAAAGCCATTACCAGCTAGCATCCTAGACTGTGGATCTCACATAATACAGCAATTCAATATATGGATACAAGTGATAGTACTGTAAGGTAGGACAAACTGTGTTAGGTTCTGCTGAGATAAGCCCAGACATAGGAATAAGAAAATACTGAGTGACATTTTCCATAATTTATTTAATATGAGAATCCATAATGCAATGGCAATCTTGGTTCAACTATTAAACTTTCTATTTCACTGAATAATATTTCTAAAAAGTGAAAACTCATACCTTTTTGTAATAATGTTAAATATTTTTATATAGGCTTTTTCTTGTTGTTTTTTTTTAAATATGCAGATATTTTATATATTCAGGAAAACTACACAACAAGCAATAACTTCTCAAGAAGGGAGTAACAGATAGACAATTTGTAGATTTATCTCAACATCTAGTCAAACCTAAGTATTTCCTTCCTTCTGTGTACCCAAATACTGCAAATTTTAGGGGTCCAAATTCAGTGCTGGTGTAATAGAACTGGAACAAAACATTTGGCTCAGAATGACTATAATTCTAAAAGATGAGCTGTCTCATTTACTGTAACTCACTCTGCTAAAAAGGGAAGCTGCCGCAGAATGGACAGCCCATGTTGAAACTAAAGAGAACAAGGAATATGGCAGCTGAAAAGACTATAATGAAAAAGGTGCAATAAAGGAGATAGGTTTGGGCCAAATATTAATTTATTGCAAACGAAGAAGGAAATAAACCTAAAATGTGAAAATTCTAAGTATTGAATTCATGCAAACTAGAGTGATCCCAAATCTATTTATATCCAACTGATTAAATATTTAAATAAAAACAATTTTAAATCCTGGTTAATGTTACAGAAAGTGATATTACCTATTTATTTATGTCAGAACAAATCTAATCAATGAAACGCAGGTTAGAGATAGCTCGGAATTCACATATCCTTAATAGTTTGTAATTTGTTTTATTTAGTTTTTTAGTGGTCAACTCATCAACAGTGTACTTCCTAAACACTAGACTACACAGCTGTTGGGCCTTATCTCTTGTGTTTCTTATATGTGCCCTGGCTCGACAAGCTTGGAGAATCTAGGCCAGATGTGTTTTATTTGTATTGAAATAAAATGAAAACCTGTAAAAGTTTTGCTTTTATTTTTATACTCTGTGGAATTTTTTTAAACCTACAGAAACCCACATAAAAGAATTCTGAAGACTTGAAGTATAAATCCAGTATTTGCTGTTGCATTAGTGAAGTCTGATTTTTTTACATGAAATACATACACGACAAATTTTTTCCTGTAACTACAAAAAAATTAGCTTGGTTAGGAGACCAGTATCAGTCAGAACACTGTGCATTTCTTTTGTGTCAGGAAGATTAGTTAGCCTGGGCAAAGCACCTCAGTGATGGGGTGTTACTGCTGTTGGAATGTAAAACCTAATTTGGCACTCCAGAAGTGTGAGAATATGGCACCACCCTTTTCACCGCTATTGCTACAAATCGTTTTTATATTAATGAGGTATTTAGGTTTCAGAGCTGTGGTTAGCTTAATTTTCTTGCAGCTGCTAGAACTAGTCAGTAGGCACATCAGAAAATTCAGTGGAAATAAATACAAATTGATTCAAAAGTTTCTAATTTCACATAAAAGGTGATGCACTCTGAGATAACATTTGCCTTTCAGGAACAAGATCTAGGGATTATGATAGAGAGCTTCAATGCAATGTCTGATTTCAATCCAAAGAGCAAATCAAACACTGGGAATTTTTAGTAATGTGTCTCTGACATTGTTTATATCCATGGTATGCTTGCATCTCTGATTCTATAAGGCATTCCACTCTTTCCCCAATCTCAGAAAGGATGGAATAGCAAAGATCTGAATAAGGGCAACAAGAAAGTACAACCTATGAAAGAGCTACAGATTGGAAATGACTAAATTACTGAACTGTAAAATCATGAGCTGCATGGAAACATTATGTAAGTAAATATCACTTGCGCACAAAAAGCAAGGTCATGAAAAGAAATGTATAGGAATCTGTTTCCAAGCACAAAAGGTGACTTTTTGTGCAGTGGGTATTTGAGCTGTTCAGCTAGAGGTCACTTTGGTGCTAGAAGTCTGTGTGGATTTGTAGGAAAATTGGTCAAGTTCATGGGTGAAAAATCTATTAATACTTACTGCAAATATAAATGTAGTCCCAGAGGTAACAGTGTCTGGAGGGTGGAGAAGCACTGTTGAGAAGCAGCATATTGGCTTGCCTTGTTCTTCTACTGCTCTTGAGAGGCCCTCTCTTGGTCTCTGTTGGAGTTCATCCTGGGTTTGGTCTGGCTCTATGTAGTCACGCTATTCACATGAAGTGCCAACTCAGAAAATACCTACTAGCGGTACTCATATCTAAGTAGTTTTTGTTGGCAAGTCCATGGAGCTTTGAAATTAATGATTCCTTTTTTTTTAAAAATGCAGTTAGAAAACTCCACAGAAGTGGTTAACTGAACCAAATACAGGAGGGTTCCCCAGGACTGTATTAATGAAGTGTTAATTGCTTGCACTTTTTGAGGAAAATTCATGGAAACAGTGAGGCTAGTCTGTAGAAATATGCCTTAAGTACCTGAAGTAATCTGAAGGTATCATAAGCTTGTGGCAGATGGTGAGTTAGGGAGAATAAATGTTCTTATTTATTTTTGTTCGCTGGTAGGCTTTTATGTAGCTCTATCAATTTAGTAACAGTGTGACTCATACAAAAATTAATGAACATAACCTGTCAACAACCTTCTGAGGCAAGCGAGTACTACCATGTGATATCTGCAGATCTCTGAGGTATAGCTTTACCTTCCATCGCCTCCAGCCACAGGCACAGATAGGTTCACAATGAGAGGCATGGGTTCACGTTCACATTCACAGAGGAAAGGGCAGAGGTCATAATGCTTTCTTTTTCGTGGACCTTGCAGATGAGGTCGGCTTCCCTCAGCTGCACAAACCTGAAACTGCAAAAAATGATGCCAGCCTCTACAACTGAGCCGTTGAGGTACTGCTTCTGACCGATGACCTATAAAGTTGCAAGGCAGAGGGCTGTAGGCAGATACTTTTTTTACATATAGATGTATATTTTTTCTTATCTTTTTTTTTTCCTGGCACGTTACCACAGGAAGCTGATCGGTTTACACCCCCTTACGCAGGCTCAGAACTAACCCGAGCCTACAGGCCTACGCAGTAGGCCAGCGGGTGTCCCCTGGGCAGCCGCCAGCGGCAGCACCACGGGCCGAGGGCTCTGGGGCGGTGGCGGGCATGCGGTTCCTGGCACGCTGCCCGCCTCCAGCACGAGGCACTGGAGCCCGCTCATCCCGCTGCCTCGTGCCCAATGGTTAAGGGCTGATGGGCACTCAAGCCCCGCAGTCTTGCCCTTGGTGTTGTGTCTGACCTCTCCTGTCGAGCCACTCTCTCGCTTCTGCTGTTTGTTCATTTCTTTGGGGTTAACGGACGAAGGAAATGAGGGCTGGGGAGGCAGGTGAGTCTCCAGGAGCGTCTCCTCTAGCTCGGGGCAGGGCCTGAGGTAAATAAGCAGCCTGAAGAGGGTTTGGGCTCCTTTCCCTGTCAATATGAGCAGGAGCCGCTGGAAGGAGCAGGGCGAGGAGGGAATGCTGCGGTGGGAGGGAGGCTGCGCAGCTGCCTGGCCCCGGCTGCTGCAGCGTCAGGGGCTCTGCCAAGTGGGCTGTGTTTCATGGAGAATGCTGCTGCCTTTGTACGTCCCACAAAAGCGCTGTCTCGTTAGCGGGATGGTAGGCTGTACCGTAGATGGTGTGTTAGCGTCTGCTGAGTCCTGAGGGGAGGTTCTTGTGACCTGATACGCAAATGTTTGTTCGGAAAAATCTTGTTGCCTGAAGACAATGTTCTAACAGGAGACAGAGGAGTTAAAATGGGCTTTATTTGAATAAAGGGAGAAAGTCCACAGGCATATCCCTGTGCGGTCTTTCTCAAAATTGAGGACGCAGCCCCCTTTTTATCCTAATTTCCCGGCCACGAATTTCCCTCCTCCTTTCCCCATTGGCTGAGGTACTCGGAGTGTTCGTGATCCGCCTATTACACATGTGCGCCCTACAACATACATTGAATGAAGTTACCAATTCATTGTAAAGTAAAATTGCCGACTCATTGTGACATGAAATTGCCAACTCATTGTGCTGTTGTAGGTTCCTGTCCTGGTCCCCTATAGATAAAGCCATAGGCCCCTTGCTAAGTTGCTATGCTATGTGTGTAAGCCTTTTGCCTTTGATAGATAAAAGTCACACCCAAGCTGCTATACTATGCCAGTAAGCCTTTGTCTTTGTTAGATAAGAGTCACACCCTCTTACCAAGCTGCTATGCTGTGCGTAAAAGCCATTTCTTCAGAAAATAAAGCTGTGTTTTGCATCAAGCTACGTATTGCAGTAAAAATATAGTTATAAAATCCTCCTCATCTTTTAAAATACCATTGTTTGCAAAGACACACCTATCTCTTATCCTGTCATGTTCATAAAGATGAAAACTCAGTTCAGAGTTTTATTTTGGCTTTCAGTGGACTGTGTAGGGAAGGGAAAGTACACATGAAATATATTGACAAGGCTTGGTTAAAAACACAGAACACGACTACATTTGACACAGATTGCTTTGAGAAAGCAGAATATCAGTATAGTTTAAGAAAATCACTACAAAGTTTTAAAATGCTAAATCTTCTTTCTCTAAAATAGCATAACAATGACCTCAGCACCTGAAGCAAAACAACAGTAACAGTAAACCAATCTACAGCTTTTGGATGAATAGGAGGGCTGTCAAGATTACTGGAATATGTAAGTAGATTCTGATACAAGACCTCACCTGTTATTTAATGCTAAAATTTAAAAAGACATGCATGCCGGTAACGTTTTTGTGACAGGAAAGTTTCTTAAAAAGCAAAAGCAAACATAGAGCTGATGTAAATAGAATTATTCTCTCATACATAAAAGCGTCCATACATACAGTGCCCCTAGGACCTGAACAGAACATAAACATGGCTGGTAAGTATGTAGCTTTGAGTACTAAAATATTTTTGGTCTATGTATTCAGATTGTGTGCAAAGTACAAAATCAGACAACTAAATAAAAGTTTAGAAGTGAAATGTTTGGTAAGTTTAGACATGGTTGATCTGAGAATTCACATTTCAGACTGATCATTTTAAACATATGCACTTGGAGGAGTGGGAAAAGAAAATAATGTGTGTTTATACTAAGTAGAAATCAGCATATAGAGTTATGGTTCACTGAATGTACAATTTTTTTTAATTAACTCGTTATTTTTGCTGGTGCAAGCAAAGTATAAATCAGGACTGATGTAAAAAGACAAAAACAAAACCAAAACAACAACAAAAAAGCCAGACTCAAACCCCCAAATAGAAATGTATTCATTGAAGGGCTACTTTCCTTATATCTAAAAAGAAAAATGGGAAAGAAAATACGCACAGAAGGAGATGAAGACAGACATTACAAGTAACAGTTGTCCTACATAAAATATTTAAATATATTGGTAAATTAAGCTGGCTGAAATTTGAAGGGGACTTGTTCTTCAAGAATTTACCGGTCAGAGGTTACTTTTTGACATAAGTGTTTGTTCATGTTTGTTATGGGAAGGCGACCTGAATGTAGAAGAGAAATCAGTACTGTAATTTTTCCCAACAACTCTTTTAAAAATATTAATAACTAATCATTTAAGAAGCGGGTCTGGTTTTGCATTACTGTTCTCCTAAGACCCTTTTTTCGTAGGTCAGCTAAACAATAAACTATGCTAGTGTTTGGCAGAGCCAGGTCAAGAACAGAGTGGGAATACGTTATTATTTACTCATTGAACTTTTAGGCTTGTTGCCATCAGAAAGTGCAGGGTATCATAGAGGAGTTTTACTTTTCATTATCTGTACTGTACTTTTAATATACAGTGTTAATCTTAAGGGCTGTTTTTATCATTGGAAGAGGCACACTCCATGGGCCAGAGTGATTGGAACATCTGTTGTAGAAGGGTGTGGCTCCTTTCCCAGCAGCACATCTAGACTTTTTTTTAATGCATTAAAAATGCATAAGGGAAAAAGGAAGGAATGGAATGTTGTGTTCTTTGAACTTAATCTGATAAGGAATCTGTATCTATGACAGACAGTAGCTGTGGCTTTCAGCAGACTGAGAATATCTGGTTCTGCAGATGGGCCGCAGTGCCAGATTACTAGAAGGATACTATCTGAGTATTGGATACTTGGAGAGCATATACTCCACCAAATGCAAATAAATTTACCTGTCACGATCCATTATTTTGGTGTGTGAAATAATCTCTCAGCTTTTTTTCTGCTTTTCTATTTTCATTCCTCTCTCATTTCTCTTCTTTGCCGCTTCATCTATTTTTGCCTGCTATTTTCTGTCCTTCTGTTTTCTGTTGTTCTTTTTCTCTGTATGCCTAATGTTCCACATCACCTTTTGCTCAGCATGTGAGGAATGAGAATGACTTTTGTCTGGCATTAACAATCTTCCCTATTTTAGCTTGGATAATCATTGCTATTGCGCATGTTTAACCTAGACTGCCTTACACTAACTGGGGGGATTCGTTAACTGTTGGAGCAACTGCTCCCCATGCAATGCCTTAAACTAAACACCCTTACCTGGTTCCCAAGAAGTCTTCATAATGGCGTCTCTCACTTCTGATATGAGAACCATATATACCTGCAAGAATAGGAAAACCTTCTGTATTGTATGTGGACTTTAGAACTAGAGTAATTTTAAATATATACGCTTTGTCAAGAGATTTTGAAGGACGAATATGAGTGCGAAGTTGTATGTTTCCTAGGAGGTTATTCCAACTGTTAGTAGATGGTATAAGGAGTAACGTAACCAAGAATGGGTGAAAACCACAAAAACAGTAGACTGAAGGGGAAAGGACAGAAAACAAGATTAACTAGGAAATGATTAAAAAGGTGTTTTGCCTAAGGAGAAAATGAGATGAGGACTGATTTCCTCTGCTTTGTATGTTCTACGTTTAGGTGCCTAACATGATCTTCTATAAATAAAATTGATGCTCAGACAGCTAGACAGTCCCTTAACATCTAATCCCTTTCAGGTGTTTTAATCTCGGTGGCCAGAAAAATCAGAGAAGAAACGAAATTAGTCATTTGAAGATACCAGAATGTCAGTTTTGAAACTGAGAAAAACAGTACTAGTAGTCCATGGTGATGGTGAACAGTATTGGCCATGCATTTCATTTCTCTCTGACTTAAACCTTGATGTAACAGGTCTGTTAAAAAACAATGTCACAGATTTAAACCAAAGTTTGTTTTGCAACATTGCTTCCAATCAAGCCATATGGATACAGCTAGGCATTCTAATCAATTGAGTGCTAATACATTCTTTGTGCTATAGTAAATAAACTTTGCTCTCTTAGGCTTACAATAAATAGGTAAGTAATGGCATTAGCAAGTAGTGAATTCTGTCTCATTCATATCCTGTATAACTTTCTCCCCCTAACACCTACAATAATACCAGGTTGTACCAATAGCCCTACCTTCTTTTGTGTGTGCACCTGTTCACTAGGCAAAAAGAGCAGGTACTGTGACTGTCAAAATTCAATACATGAGTAAAAGTCAGCTATCATTCAGACACTGAGAGAGCAGCTTTCTGCTGCAAAGGAGTTGGAAAAAAATCTGATTTATCCCCATCTTTCATTCAGAAAATTGCTTTCTAATAAGATATTTTTCCTTCAACCAGTTGCCCATTTTTCTATGACTTGTCAGAACTTTCCTCCTGAGAACCTTACCCTTCTGTTGAGAAGTTAGCCCATTAATTTAAAAGTTACCTGGGAGGGAAAAAACACCAATGTGTTCTATAAATCTGATTTCATGAAGGACCAGACTAAAGCTAGATTCAGCACCATATTCCAGGGAAAAAAAAAAAGAGTAGATTTCTGTTCAAATACTGATATGATTAAGTAGTCTTTAGTTGAATCAGTGTTTTATAACATAAAAATCTGTCAAAAATAAAGCATTTCAAGCACCTCTGTGATTCCCAAGAGCTCTTTATTTCTATAAAAGGAAGGATATTAAATGATGTGAAGCGACATTGTATTCTGCTGCTGAGAAGACTCAGTAAATTAAAAAAATATGAATGTATTGTCAAAGATTTAATTTTGCAGTAATAGCATGTGTTATAAGAATCTATATAAACATACCTGAAGAGAAAAATCTGTTGATGTTGTCAGTGGAAAACATAAGGCTGTCCTCTTTTTTATGCTGATCTTTCATTCATTCTTTCAAAATGTCTTTTATTTCTTCTTTTATTCAGAAGAGAATAGACAGTATTGGTGTTTGCATTAATGTTATCATTACATTGGCACACTTTATCTGCCCACAAGATGACAATCTTCACAAAAATAATTTGGGGCAATATCAGCAGTGTCTGCACATGCCTTGGACCTCACAGTGTCAACCTTGCTCTGACATGTACTGCCTGACATGAGATGTTTGACATAAGGCTGAGTTAGTGCTTTTACTGTTTTGTTATTTTGCTTTTCTCTCCTATTCCTCACAGTCATGCCAGTATGGTTTCAATGAATAAAAAAAAGAGCTATTTGGTTTCTTATATATTTTTGAAGAGCTTAATTAAATTCTAATGAGGTGCTAATAAAGTGCAGTTTAAAGAGTACTATATAAGAACTGCAATGTAATGCTCAGAGAGCTGAGATATGCACATTGCTTATCAACAAATAGTTTCAAGTGAAAGCCTCCAAATTTGTGCCAAATTTTCTAATAGAATATTTTAAAGTAGCGGTTCAGTTAGATATCCCTTCAGCATAGATGATCCCTAGGCTGCTCATGCTTTTGAACATCTACCTCTCCACCCTGCTTTTTACCACCCAGTATAAAAGGTATCTCACTACTCAGATCACTTTCGGGATGCTGTTCAGCATAATTTAGACTGCTGTGAGACACTGCGGACAAAAGTAGTACAAACATGTTTGAGAGAGAGAGAATAGTTATGGATACTTCCCTTTTGCTGTATCTTTTGTCTAGTGCTCATGGGGTGAAAGTATTAAATGCTGTGTTTGTCAGCTTCATCCAGCTACAATCCTGTTTTATTTCCATGTTGTTACAGCAAAGGCTAATTTATTCCAGGGAGTACATGGAAGAAAAAAGGTCAGAAAAAGAGATCATTGATATAGTGATCTTCCTTTGTTTAGACTCATCTTTGAACTTGCTCCATCTTCTTAAATGCAATTAGATAGCAATATTTGAAAAAAATAAATCCATGATTGGTGTGGTATAAGTATGAAATGTGCATGACCCTCATTTGAAAGAAAAAGTTAATAGCATCTCTGGAAAACTAAGCATTTTTCACTATCCAGAATATAACAGGTTGTGAAATAAAGGGAAGAATGAAGAAGCCTCTAATTGTACAACAATGTAGCACACTAATAGATCAAAGCCTTTCTACAGAGCAATTCAATATTAATGCCATTTGCCTACAGATAAAAATGGAAGATGACTGGGAAATCAATTGGGACATCGATTTTTCTCCATTAAAAAACTCTGGAAAGTAGGAATATTGAATGAGATCATAATTTAAATAATCATTTGATTCCTCTTGTTTCTCAAGAGCATGCATCTTGTAGCCTAGCTTGAGCCTTTCTGCCCTGGCTTAGTGAGTGAAGGATTTTATTTCTTTTTCTCTGTAGAGGACCTCTGTAGATGAAACTCTTCAACATGTGCTGTTAACAAATGTTTGTTTTAAGCATGTGAGTTGGTAATACCAAGATTTGCTTCAAATTAAGCATGTGTTTTCAGTACTTTGCTCATCTCTATCCTAAATATTTATTCCCTGGTGAGAACATATATTAAATATAGTGGCTGAGTGTTTGATACAGGTGGACTTTTGACTTCTCCTCCTGCCTCTATCACTGGATTTTAGTTCTGTAGTGAGTAGAGTCTTGATGCAAAAGTGTTGAATTCAAGGTAGTCTTACCATCTATCAAAAGCCTCAATGATTTGTGCTTGGTATGAAAGGAGATGATTCTAATTAGAGATTAAATGAAAAAAACAGGCATATTGGATTAGTTTTCTAGGAGGCACGCAGAGAGTTAGAAGAATAAGCCTCAGATATCCTGCATCTCCTGTTCTTAAGTTTATAAATCCTTTTCCTAGCTCTGCAGTGTAAAAGATGGAAGAGACCTGATGGCTAAATTAGAAGAGGAAAGATGGGTCTTATATTCACGATAAATGTAAAGCTTTGCCGTCAGACACAAGTTTTTCCATTGAAATTGATTTGCATGCTTAATGCAGAAGGAGCAAATGCACTTCCTTTTCCTATGTGTTCCTCCCCACTGCGGTCACCGAGTGCTTACCCTGCTAGTGCTTTTTCCTTATAGAAAAGGATTGATCTGCAGTAACATAAGCATCTTTTCCCAGGAGACCTGCATCCTTGCTAAGATCTGTGCTTCTGTATCTGTATTAACATGCATAACTACAGAAATAAGCAAACTAATATTAAAATGCATAGGCATGGCTTTATTAAGTTCTTTCTCCATATATCTTTATAAGAACTGAATAAAAATCTACCTATCATTATACTCTCTGATAGTCATGTTAACAGGCATATTAGTATCGGAGATATTGATTTCTGTTGGAATGGAAAGCTAACAGGGAGGAGTGCTTTCTTCATCTAACTTAAAAACCAAATGATATAGCAGTATTAATGTAGTTTTCCCTTTTCTTTGTTTTCCTTCAGATTGTTAACCTTGTCATTGAGTGAGGTACTGGTTTTTTGTAATTGTTTTTTCAGCTTTTTATTGAAAAAAGAGAGTGGCACAACTGATGAGGAAACAAAGTTCTCCATGTCTAGTGAGGACAACGTTTTCCTGACTTTTACAGTAAAGCATTCCTATGACTAGCTCTTTTTGGAAACTAAGGAAAAATTACTACAGTTCTTACTGGAGTGCATTATGCCTGAAGTGAGCTGAAGTGTTCCCAGTGGTGCTTCATAAAGCTATTTCAGTTTTATAAGCCTGAATGCTGAACTAGAGTTAATTGAAGTTCTTTTGTATATTCTTTAATCAAGAAATGAACTTGTCTCTCCGTATTACTTAATCTTAGTTCTAGAATGTACTGATACTAAAATTTCTGCGGTGTACTATATCTAAGCAATTTATACCTGTGAAACCTCCATATTGAGCATGTAGCTGTAATGATAATAAATAGTAGTATAATTGTTAACATATGAAAACAAACATTTTTTGAAAACCAGAGCCATTCTTTGCTTAAAGTTGTGCAAGCCACAGTCAGACTTACAAGATCTGACTTAGAGTTATCTCTGAGAAATTATTTCTCTATTATGAATGAATACTCCTTTCTTAAAAGAAGCACTCTTAAATATCTTCCCATGCTTTTAGACTGATTATTTATTCATATCTTCCTACATAAGGAATGAAGAGAGATGGTGATATCTAGAAATTTTTCTTACTCCAATAAGTAGTTATAAATGCCTGTCCTTACACATTTTTTAATATGAATTTATCTTATGAGCTATCGGACATGGAACCATCCCTCCCAACCTTTCATAAGCTTACGTTTTCTTTGTAATTGACATAGAGTTTACTGTTTGTCTGTTTTAGTCATAATAAATGTATGGCATAGGCTTTATTACATGTGCAGCACCTTTCAGTTCTTGTTATTATTGACAAAAGAAAAAATATGAACATGTATGCAAACAATCTTTTATCCTAAGGATAAGAGACTGTCTTTACATTCCAACTTCTTAGCTTATTTTTCTTTTCATGGTATTAGAAAAAGTTATAATCCTTCTTTGGCTATTTTACACATAGAAAAAAATAATCTTTCATGCTATCTGCTGTTGCACAATATATTGTACATTTTTATTCCCAAATAAACTTCTTGGCACAACCATCTATGAGAAATAAAAGATCTGGTAATAGATTACAAGCAAAACAAGACAGAGCAGAATGTGTGAAACAAAGAGCTCTGTCTAAGAAGAAAGCTTTGTGAGTCGCTAAGATTTGGGAGTGGTGCTACAGAAGATATAATGTCAGAGCATGCATGTATAGTACATGTCATGTTAAAGAGAACATGAGTTATATCACAGCTGCCATGAACCTGAAGGATATAATACTTTTTATTTTATATTTAAGCAATTGAGCCACAGTCTGTCTGAAGCATAAAGTATATGAGTTAAGTATATGTGGGTTTCATCTATAATCTACGGAGGAGGGAAAAAAAGAGGTATTGTGCAGCTGTAGTGTTTCAAACAGGTCTCATAACACAGGAGATGTACTGGGCAGGGCTTATGTGAGTGAAATAAGCACCTTTCTCTGCTGGTAAATTCGTGCTTAGACTATATGTAATGCAAAACAGCAGAGAGATTACAGGTGGCAAATCATGTAATTTGTGAAATGAACTAGGCACAACACTGGTGTATCTATAGATAGGAGGAGCCTGATTTGTGTAGTGTGCCAATGCAGCACAAGTGTGGTTGGAGAACATTTCTCAGTGTGAGACCGCAGCTGAACAGCTGTGCAAGAGCAGTGCAGCTTAATAGGTGGAATTTTTTGAGAGACCAAATGGGAATGATTGTGCTGCAGGGTACTCTGGTAGACATATGGCATACCCTGTGGAAGTATGGCTGTGTGTAACGTGGTGTCATTGGACATGTTTTCAGGGTAAAATGATTATTCTTAAAGGAGCTATCTCCTCATTCTATAATGACTGCTGAGAGATCAGTATTCTACTGTTGTCAGCAGCAGCACCTTATGCCTGAGCTGGCGCAGACACTAAACAATACCCAAAAGTCTGCAGTATGCCACAGACAAATTTGAGATGTAGAGGAATATTTAATTGCATTTAGAACTCATTTAATTTTCTTTATGCCCAGATATGATAGTATTTCTTAGCTGTAACTGTTCAAAGATGTGAAGATGTCCTCTGCTTCTCTTTCTCTGCATTCATTTCCTCCCTTCATTTTGGGTGACACTTACTATAGTGCTTGCTTGCATGAATGTGCAAGTTACAAAGTAGCCTTACTAACATTCCCTAAATGACTTCTTTAACCATGTCTAAATCAGAGCCAGCGAACTGATCAGAATGTTTGTGAGTCTCATAGTAGTCCTCTGTCGGAGGGCTGAGTTGGTGCACTACTAGCCACAGGATGCAGGCTTAGATCTGTCATCCTCTAAACAGGAAGCCCGGGAGTTTTTACAGCAGCCATTGCTTGACAAAGTGAAAACCTGAATGTTGCACGATCTTTTGTAAAAAAAGTGGAGAGAAAGTTCCTTGATTTTTGTTGTAAACTACCTAATGTAAGCAATATATATCGTTTTGGAAACTATTTTCTTTCCTGAAGGTTTTCCTGTTTCACTAGGTTTTTTCAAGCTGTATCAACAGCTTTACAATCATGCTTGGCTTATCTGAACATACTTATTCTACAACCAAAAAGGGTGTTCAGGATCACCAGTTAGTCTGAGAATAATTTTTTAACAACCTGTATCTTAACTGACTTTATTTACCTCTAACATATGCTGTAATGCCTTTTCCAAATTTGTGTGTGAACTGCTGTGAGGTGTGTAATCACTGCCATAGTTACGTACAGGAATTACCTTAGGAATATCTGGAAATGGAAAGACACACTATGGAATATATTGTCTTCTCTTTGATTCTATATTTTCTGAAGGGATTTTGGCAAAGAAGAAATTACATGATAGCTAGAGCTGCTTTGAGAAAAATGGTTGGCTAACTCATTAAAAAAGGCAGTGTATGTAAAATCAATTTAGTGAGATCACAAAAGAATGAAAGGTCAACTGCTTAGGAATCCAAATGAATTTGCAGTCACAGATGAACACTATTCTAAATACCAAAGAGAGCTGCATGTCCTAATATAGACTTTTCTCCTCAATGTAGATCACCACTCATTTACTTTTTCACTTAGCTATTTTGAAACTGCTGAAGTTATGATCTTCAGGTTTTTAAACAGTGTATGGGAAATGGAAATAACTTAATACTATTAAAATAGAAAGTAATGTATTTATGTTGAGTAATAAAGGGGTGAAATATGCTGTCCTCTCTTTCTCATTGGCACCTCAAAATGGTGCATGTAGGCAAGACAAAGGGGCAGCCACAAAACTTCTCCATCCATCTTGTAACTGCTTTTGCTGGATCTACCCTTGTGCTATGTATAACAGTATGATTTCTGGTGACCAACTTTCCCTTTCAAAGCAAATTAACAGAGAAATGAGAGAAAAATCCTTATTAACTGGATGCTGTAAGAATCCAGTATCTCTCCTAACCAAACTTCTGGCCTTAATATAGAGACAGCTATTACTCTATAAGATAATTTTTTCCTGTCAGTAGAAAAGGGTAGTACATCCATATTCTGGTGAATTTAGGGTGTTTGATGGCATTTTGAACCAGAACTCTTTTTTTTTTTAATTTTCAAGAACCAGTCAAGTAATTGGACACCTTTGAAAATTTGTCTTTTCTTTTATAGGAGACATAGATATAAGTTGAATTTCCAGCTATGTCTTCATAAGCAAGTACTGTTGTGAAGTAGGAGATCTGTAGAGTGAAACAGTTCATGCTGAGGACTTAATATTCAGTGTTTTTCAGGGATTTGTTCAGGGTAACTCTGCTTTGGTCCTGTGAAATGAATGCCCAATGGCATATCTTCCACTTCAGACACTTCGGACCCTTAGTCTCAGTGGGAACAGAAGGATCAGGAAAGACCTGTATTTAATTTCACAACTATACATTCCATAATTTCTACAATAAAGTTATATTCTGATATAATGGAATTATTTTGTAAACATGTAATCTGTTATTTTAAATAGTTTTTTACCATTGTATTTAGATGTTTCCTACTATTAGGACTACTTTTTTATTCTCCAAAAACAAAAGTAGAAAAACCACTATAGTATAATACATATTTTGATGATTAAACTTAAAAGTAAATGAGTGAGATATTCATGTGTTTTCAAGAAAATTAACGCAGTATCTTAATCTGTTGAAGTCAGAATCACCAGATATTGCACAGTCTTTGTGACTCTCAGAATGCGATTTTTCCATGTTGCCTGTAACATCTTTGTTGATGCTCATTCAGCTATCAAAGATGCTCCCAAATAGCTGAATTAATCTTTTATCCTGAATGTCCTCAGTAATCAGAATAGAATGCTGAATTTTTAGAAGGTTAAAGGTATAGTGCAGGTAGTGCCAGGCTACAAAGGGAAATGTCTACTTCTCTAATGTCTACTTCTCTAATAACTTTCTAATTTCCCACAGAGAATGGTGCAAGTGCATTTACTGCCACTTCTCAGCATTCTCAGTGTTTCACCAACCATTACAGAAAGTCACGACTGTATGACAGGTGAACTACTTGTCTTTGATGGTGATAGAACACTTCAAGGAGACACTTGCAAGTTGCTGTCAATTAAGATAAATTCATGTTTATATCATACAAAGGTATTTTTTTGTCTGGTGAGGTGAGGGGAACAGACAACTTGCAAACGTGATTAAGTTGGAATTTCTAATGATGCGTGTCAGTGTCAGTACCCTTGCTGCCCTAAGGATACTGCTTGATATCTGGACCAAGTTGGACCTTGCTGCTAAGGTAGTCCTTCACCTCCTCTGCCACTCCCATTTGTCTTCACTTGCAGTTTCTTCAGTACTTACAATGGCTCTTGGCTGACCTTGTAATGAGTTGGTTCATGCAGCTAAAGTCATCCTTGAATTAACGCGTTATTTCCTTGAACCAAATTAATTTAGCTGTAATGTTAAGCTAAACTTACATCTCCTACTTTGCTTCCAAATGCATGCAACCTGAAATGCTTCAATTATGTTAGCTTCCTTTTTTGCTTCTAGTATTTACTTTTATATGACAAGTGGATTTTTAAACATCCTGAAATACTGTTTGCTTCATCAGCCAATTCAACATTATATTCTTTGCATATTAAGGTCTTAAAATTCTTGTTACTTTTTTTCTTCTTTTTTCAATCTAATTTCTGTTTAATACTTTTCTTGTAACATTTGTGACCCATTATAAAAAACTAATCCCAGTTATATCAATAGTGAATGTTCTCTGGATTTATTCTCTTACATTTTCAAATATATTTGCAGAGAGGAAAAAACCTCATATGCTCTTTCTTATAAGTTGAGCTGTATTAGTTAAAACATTAAATTCTATGGTCTAGGATAACAGTGTACTGAGTTTATTTCTTAAATGTTGACTAAAATACTGTACAGCAGTAGATCCGGTTATGATGAACTGAACACAAGGAATAAAAGAAAACATTAAGAAGAGTTACCATTATGAGTCCTGAGTAAAAACAGGCCTGGCTAAGAGCAACTCTCAGAGATGAATTATATACTGAGCTTAGAGTTTATCTTTGCAGTGTTCTGGAGTCTTGGTAAAGAGTAGCTGAGGCAAATGGGGCTATTTAGTCTGGAAAAGAGGAGACTGAGAGGAGACCTTACTGTTCTCTACAACTACTTAAAAGGAGGTTGTAGTAAGGCTGGTGTTGGTCTCTCTTCCCAAATTACTAATGACAGGACAAGAGGAAATGGCCTCAAGTTGCATCAGGGGAGGTTTAGATTAGATATTAGGAAGAAATTCTTTACTGAGAGAGTGGCTGGGCACTGGAACAGACTGCCCAGGGAGGTGGTGGAGTCACCATCTCTGGAGATGTTTAAAAAACGAGTAGCTGTAGCACTTGAGGCTATGGTCTAGTGGCTAGAGAGGTGTTAGGATGAAGGTTAGACTTGATGATCCTAGAGGTCCTTTCCAACCGTAATGATTCTATGATTCTATAAAGCAGTCATGGAAAAAGACACAAACTGGCTGTATGCATCTTTGGTCTGTGAGATCTTCAGCTTGCAGGGGTTTTATGTGGTCCTACTATATGGCTGAAAGATGAATGTTATGTTTATTTGGATAGTGTACATAATGGATCATATCTTACCTTTAAGAAGTTGGCTAGGGGTGTTGGAGGCAGGGAAACGTTTAAGTGCAAATGTTTACATTGCTGTAGGCATTGTATACAGAAGAGAATTACATTTTAAATTGGGCTGCAGAATATTTTTCCATTATAAGTAGATGTGTGAGTGGAAATGTAGGTAGACTAAGGTAATTATGTTTCATGAGTGGTGTGGTTGACACACCTAAGGGATGGGATGCCATCCAGAGGGACCTGGACAAACTTAAAAACTGGGCCCATGTGAACCTCTCATGAGGTTCAACAAGGGCCAAGTACAACATCCTACACCTGGGTCAGGGCAGCCCCTGGTATTGATACAGGCTGGGAGATGAAGGGACTGAGAGCAGCCCTGTGGAGAAGGGAGCTGGGGGTACTGGTGGATGAAAAGCTTGACATGAGCTGGCAATGTGCACTAACACCCCAGAAGGCCAACCGTATTGTGGGCTGCATCAAAAGAAGCCTGGCCAGCAAGTCAAAGGAGATGATTCTGCTGCTTTACTCTACTCCGCTGAAACCTCACCTGGAGTGCTGTGCCCAGCTCTGAAGTCCTCAGCACAGGAAGGACATGAAGCCATTCGATCGGGTCCAGAAGAGGTCCACAAAA
>VZZY01004659.1:452873-463308 GCA_013400335.1 Eurystomus gularis | reverse complement strand
AGGATACTTTTCCCGCAGTTCCCTGCAGTTCTNATCACTTGTTCCTTGGGAGAAAAGACCGACCCCCATCTCACTCCAACCTCCTTTCAGGGAGTTGTCAAGCGAGAAGGTCTCCCCTGAGCCACCTTTTCTCCAGGCTAAACAACTCTAGGTCCCTCAGCTGCTCCTCACCAGACTTGTGCTCTAGACCCTTGCCCAGCTTTGTTGCCCTTCTCTGGACACGCTCCAGCCCCTCAATGTCCTTCTTGGAGTGAGGGGCCCAAAACTGACCCCAGGATTTGAGACGTAGCCTCCCCAGTACCAAGCACAGAGCAGCAATCCCTGCCCTAGTCCTGCTGGCCACACTGTTTCTGAACCAAGCCAGAAGCTCTGCGTTCCCAGAGAAAGGCCTGCAGGCAACGTAAGGGTTAAGACAGCTTTGCACATCTGCAGCCCTCAATACCCAAAGGACTCCATTTCCCACGAACAGCCTCTGCATGGCCCACAAGCCAGGGGCTAGTACTTGTCCATCCTTTTTAGACCTGCTATCAGCCTCACTGGCCACCGTCAAACTCCTGCTCCAGAGCCAAATTCCGCTGCCTGAGCCAGCGGCACCACAGCCCTGCCCTGCCTCGCCACCCATGGCTCTCATGTGGCTGTCACCTTTCACCTCCCCTTCCGGAACACCAGCCCATGGCTCTCACATGGCTGTCACCTTCCTTCTCCCCTTCCAGAACACCCCCAGCAGCAGCTCTTCCTCCACCCAGCGCAGCCACCACACGCTGGGCTGGCAGCATCCCCTCCCTGCGATGCCCAGCAAGGCTGGCGTGGGCTCCTCTGGAAACCATGGGTGCTCAAGATGGCAAGACTCCCGTCCTCCTGCTTCGGCAAGCACCACAAATTGCAGTTTCTGAGAAACCTCCACCCCAGCACCCAGGCAGGAAACCCAGCCTCAATCTGCTTACGCTGCAGCTGTACGTAGCTTTCTGCTGGATTACACCACTTTTTATGACTTAATAAAGCTTTAACCCCTATCAATGGGCATTAGTGTTTTAATCTCCCTAATCTCCAGGCAAATCCAGTGCTAGATGCCAAACCGGGCTTGCCCGAGTAGCAGCTGGGTCTGTTTGCAAGTCCCTCCAACCTCGTGTTAGCTGGAAAAAGGAACAGAGATGGAAAGCAGCTCAGCCCGGCTCTGCAAAGCTCCACTGTGCTCACTCAGGTGCTGGGCTTGCACGGGGAATAAGGGGTGGGGGGGATCTTGTGGATGCCCCATCCCTGGATGTGTTCAAGGCCAGGTTGGATGGGGCTTTGAGCAACCTGGTCTAGTGGGAGGTGTCCCTGGCCACGGCAGGGTGGCTGAAACTAGATGGTCTTTAAGGTCCCTTCCAACCCAAACCATTCTATGATCTCAAGTGCACATGGGCTTTGCAGATGAGATCTGCTCTTCACATCCCTGCCGTTAACCACATCTGTAACCTTGTGCAGATGTTAGGCATCCAGCACAGGGTTCACTTGCTCAAAGCACGACTGGCAGCAGAGGGGCGAACACTGGGTGCTCGGCCACGTGAACCAACGCCTCGCTCCTCAGTCTTGTTTTTTTCATTGAAACCACAGACATGTTTTAGTCTTGCCTGTGAGGGTAAAAAAAACCCCAAACTATAGAAAAGTTCCCCGCCTTGGTCACTGAAGCTTTGCAAAGACATCTGAAGCGGGATGGGAGCTCACGCTGTGTACAAGTTGTTTTTCAGATTAATTAATACAAAACATTTTGTTTTAACTCATAACTCTTCCTTCCCAGAAACGACCTGAGGTGGGGGAGCAGGCAGCTCAGAAGGGCAATAAAGCGGCATCCCTGCCCTCAATGCAAATAAGTACGTTGGGCTTTGGTAACCATGCTTGTCCTCCTGAAGGCTCTGGGGTGGCTTTGGGTCTGTTTGCTCAGAGAAGGTACTCACAGAGTGACAAATGGCCACCTCAGGAGCATCTCCCTGTACCTGGAAGGAGAGCAGGGCCCTGCCATACTTATTCTCCCACTGCTCGTTTCTGGCAGCGAGAGCTCGCTCTGCAAACTGGCAGGACTGACCAGTGGAGGAAGGAAGTGACTTTACCCCAACAGTGCAGACCAACAGGAGAAGGATTAAGTGACTTGCCCAGGGTCACACAGAAAACATATGACAGAGCCAAGAACTGGATCCAAATCCTCTACTCAAGAGTTTTAAAATCACAAAGTCATTGTTCTTCACTTTAAAAAAGTAATAATCAGAGTTGGGAGCAATTCTAGCAAGGCTCTTTTGCTGTTGTAAGTCACACCACGGGATTTGAACTATCTACAGATCCACTTCTTACCCTTGAAACTAATCCAAAACAATAAGGGAGGTTCCTGCCTCACGCAGTCCTGTCTGTACTACTTCATCAGACATCTTCGCAGGTGAAAACAGGTCCCCATGTCATAGCCACACTGCACAGGGCAGTGGGCACAAGCCCCCATGTTAGCACAGGGCTGGTAGGGCTCAGAGGAGAAGGTGGCCCAAAGGTGGTCCAGCACTGCTGCTCAGGAAAGGTTGGGAGGCAGCAGATCACCAGCAGTGGTTTCCATAGTACCTGAGTTTTGGGGAAAATCCCAACCACCGTCCTTCACCTTGCACCAGAAAACTGCCCTTGGCCATCACATACTTCACCTCCAACCATAGATCCCCAGCTTTGAGGAATAACCGAGATCTGCAAATGAAAATAGCTTAATCAGGGAGACCTGCAGTGCTGCCCATGGACATACTTCACCCCAAGTTGCCCAGCTCTTAAGAAAACATCAAATCCCTTGAGCACAGGGAACACGAGCAGGACATCTTCTCTCCCAAGAATGCTGAAGGGACATTTCCAATTTGTACCGCACCACACTGATCCCCAGTTAAAAGTGCACAGTTAGGGCTTAATAAATCATTTTTATCGATTTAATCATGCTGACCACCTGCAAGCCCCCAATGACTTCAATGCACAGCTGGAAATCCTGCCAGCTATATTTATAATCTCAGATCAATAACAGAATGAGAAGCACATCCAGAGACCTCAGTAAAGCACCAGCAAGCTCAGTAGAAAGCAGCATGACTGAGAAATGGACATGGGCTTGCAAACCACAAGACCAAAATGGAATTTTTTTAACACTGAAAGAGACACCATCACTTCCAGTAGGAGCAGAAAGGATCCCTCATTACCAGGAACATCTAAAACCAACCCCAACACCTAAGAGCCTGGCTGCAGGTTTGCAGGTGCTACTACCCACAATGGGCTCTGGCAGGTAGCCACCATGGTCCCTTCTGAACATGCAGGGTAACTGTCCAGAAGGTCTGTAATGGTAAGATCTACAGAACAATACTCCCTCCCTTATGGCTGTATTCTACTCCCAAGTCTATAGATGATGATGCTCTTTTTTTTCCTTTCAAGCTACCTGGCTCTTGGAATTGAGCAGCTTCTCTGAGCAGACCATGTCAAAGACATCTCTGCAGGTATCACACTGGTTCCTTCATAAGAGGAGTTATTTGGTGGCTTAAACCTCCCTAGACAGGGACAGCAGTGGAGCAGCAGGCGCTGCCAGGAGCATCTTGGGGCCCTACAGGCTCCATCCCATAGAGCAGAGGTGTCCTGAGCCAGCACAGGGAGTGACCACCATCACCCCCTCCACACTTTGGCCAGGAGAAGGCAGCAGAGCCTGCCAGCATCATTGATCCATGGCTCTTTTGTTGAACCCACATTACACATGGCACCAGGACAGTTCCTGTCTGCCAGCAAACCAAAAAACAGGGGTTCCTCCACCTGGACACCTCCAGCCCACTCCTATTCTCAAGGAAGGAAGGAAGGAATTATTTCACAAGCTGCTATCAGCCAGCACACACAGCTGGCACCATGTCCTTGGTGTGAGTCACTCACTCCCTAGGGAGGCTGTCCTGCTTCCCAGCATTGCATCCCACTCCCCAGGGAGGCCATGCCTCGCTTCCTGGTGTCACATCCCAGCAGTGCCCCTGCAGCAGCCTCCCTTCCTCTGGCACATTTCTTCTGCAGAGGATCTGCAGCGTCTGCTCCCTTGAGTGGAGAAGGCAGGAGGCTCCTCACCATGCTTGAGCAATCCATCATATTCCAGAAGGGCATGGGCTTTGCTAGGAAGCCACTCCAGGGTCAAGAACATTTGGAAAAAGCAAGAAAAACAAATTCCTCCTAACAGCCCCCACTCCTGCAGGGGTTTGGCCACTGACGTGCTGGTTCGGACAGATGTGAAGCACACTCAGCATCTTCCAGGCAGCTCCCTGCACGCCGCAGCTCTGAGCACAGGTTCTGCTCAGCAGGGACCAATCTGCCTTGGCACCGAAACACTGCGGCTCCAGTCACCAGGACAGCTCTGCAGATGGCACAGCTCAGCTCTGCCAGAGGAAACACACCTTTCTGATTCGGTTGCTGCCTCTTCTTAGGAGCAATCCTCATCCCTTCTCCTCAAGGGCACGATCTACTCCCCAGACACCTCCAGCCAGACTATCACAAAGGACAAATTATCCTCAGACAAGGTAAAGCAAAATCCTCTGTTCAGCACCCCAAGCAGCATCCCAGAGCCCTGCTCCACCACATCCTGTAGCCTACCCTGCAGAGAGATGGGGAGCAGACAGACCCTCCATGGGTCTCACACACCAAAGGGCACCTCACAGGGGTCCAGTGCTGCCTCTGTTTGTCTTGCCACCAGCAGCATGGTCAAAGCAGACTCAGCAGCAGGGGATGAGGATGAGTTTGGTAAAATAAATCACTTTTGCAAGGGGGAATGGCATGGAGTGAAAAATTCAGGCCACCCGACATCTCAAGCAAACTTGCTTAAGTAGTTTAAAAACTATTTCCCCCCAAAGTGGCATCTCCTCTCTAGATGGGGAGATGCCCAGGCAGTGGCAGAGGATGCTCTGGTGCTGCCCAGGCAGTGACAACCCTGGGGTCACAGCCTTCCCTTGGTACAAACCAAGCTACAAGGCGGGCGCTGGGGTGCCCTAAGGGTCCCTGCAGACCCTGTAAGTACACGCTCATCTCCGGCAGTGCGATGGATACGATATTCATTGGTGCAAGCTGCACATAAAGGGCCTTTCTCTTTCCCTTGTGTGCTTCCACTTTTAAACCTATAAATTCCCACTGGAGGTAAAGAAGAAAGCATTTAGGGCACCCTAACCTTGAAAAGAAGGAAAACGCCATTGAAGCTGCCAAGCTGCCGAGCTGTCTCCTGCAGCTTAATTAATAGCAACCCATCCCCAGCAAGCTGCTCGCAGCGCCAGCTGCCTCCTCGGATGGAGGTGCTTTTCTATGAAGAATAGCGCTTTGTATTTGGATGGGGAAAGGTCAGGAGGATGGCGGGGAGGAGGAGGACGGGTGGGAGGGAAATGCCTTGCTTCCCTGCAGCTCTCGGCACCGTGAGCGAGTCCAGCTTGGTCCCCATCTGCTCCTGCAGTCAGACCTAGGAGACGGCAGCACCCCTCCATCAGCCTTGGGGTGATTGTGTCCTAACAGCAGAGCAGAGGGGCAAGGGGAGAATTCAGACCTGTGGTCTACAAGCCCACCACTCCCAGGAGGCTGAGCCAGCTCCTCCTGGTGCTACTTTGACGTGGTCCAGAACCCCCCGCAGGGAAATCTCTGCTCTACTCTTATCAGGAGCCGCCCTGATAACAGCACAGGATCCACGCTGCAGGGAGCTGGCGCCGGGTGCCCCTTCCAGCTCTGCCATGCCACCAGAAAGGGATGGTCCCTGCGGCCATCTGGCCTTCACATAAATAAGTAAGCCAAGATGAGGCTGAGAGCAATGTGCATGAATCCAAGGTGATGCAGCAAGGCAGCACAGTGGAGGAAAAAAGGTGAAGTGGACCCAAGCCCTGGGTGTGCAGCATGAGATGCCAGCAGCCACCAGTCCCCAGGGCACGGCTATGACATCACCTTCATTTCTGCTTGGCCAAGGCAGATTAGAGCCAAGCACCAAGTACCAAACCAAGTGATCTCCTCTAACCCTGGGCAAGGGAGCCCAGGGCTTCCCTGGAGCCATACGGGCGCTTTCTGCCTGCAGTCGCCTGCTGCAGGCTGGTAATTAAGTCCTCCAGCTCTCCTGACAAAAAGATGCTCCTGCTCCCAGCCCAGTGCCAGCGCCTGGCTGGGCACCAGTCCATGACTGGGCACTGTTGCCCCAGGGAGCACCATGGACACGGTCATTGCTCTCCAAGGAGCACACAAGCAGCTCTCCCGCTCTCACCAGCTGGCCTGGTGTCTGTGCTCACTGTGACTTTTGTCCCCTCCCTGTCCCACTCCTGTCCCTCTGTGCCATCCAGACAGCCTGGGGCTGCCCCAGTACAGAGAGAGCTCTAGTCCCAGTGCAGCACTGGGGCGCATCTTCCCTTCCACCAGTTTATCTGGGGGAATAGACATTAAAAAAGGCAAAGAAAGGCAGCAGAAAGTAGTGTTAGGGCAGGGCCCTGTCCTACATACGTGCCAACGTGGTCCCCTACCCAGGCTTCAAAGCTTTGCCACTTTAGCCCCTGGCTGTGCGGGGGGAGAACACAGCCCTTGATGCCCCCACTTCTACCCACAGCCGTGTCCCAGGTTGCTTAGCAAAGGGCCATTCATCACCAGGACTGTGTGGGATGAGAAAGGGTTAACCTGCTGCAGCTGGGCCAGAAATACCATCCAGGACAAAGAGAGACTTGATGTCACCGGCATCCACCCAGCAAAGAAGAAGGGGCCTTAATCCGATTCCCAAAGAAAATGTGGCTTTTACAGCCCTGCTTGACCAGGCCCCTCCAGCAAGTTTTGTGGCAAGTGTTAAGCCCAGTTTGGGAGGGGGCCAGAAAATGGGAAGAGAAATCACTTTTCCACCAGTTTGTGAAAAAGGAGAACTGGGTGGAGGCAGCTGGACCCAGGCAGTGTCCCTGCAACAGGACATGGGGGGTCACAAATGTCAGCCTGGCAAGGTCTGATGGCCCCAAAGCTCTCCCACAGCAACCAGACCTCAGCGTCAGTTCCCATGTGATTTATTGGGGACCAGAGAAAGCACCACTGCCAAGTTCCCACCAGGTGATACTCAGCTGAACCTCGCCATAGCCATCACCAGTGGCATTGAGGGCGCACAGGGAGGGACCCACGAGCATCCCAACATTGCCTGGCATTTTGGAGACCACATCTTGGGATGATAAGGGCGAGCCAGCATGAGCTGTAGAGCTTCAGGGTGCTAATGGCAGAGCTCTGCCTCTTCCCTGCGAGGATGAGATCTGAGGGAACAAAGCCAGGGATGCTGCTGGGAAGCAGACGGTGCTCACACCCACTGTGGATACGGATGAACTGTTTCTGCCTTCATCTCCCAGTCAACACTCGGGCACGCATCCCATCATGCTGCATCGCTCCCCGCATCACAGCACGGCCCCTGCAGCAAATGGGGTTTGCCAGCCTGGCCCCTCTGCCACGACTCCTTTCCACCTCCCCAGCCCCACAGATTCCTTGTTACCTTGAAATTCCACATGCCCACTCCTCTTGGGTTTTTGGACAGGCACTCTTAGGATGCCACTGAGCTGTGTTTGCAAGATCAACTCTTTCAGTCGAGTTTTGGTTATTACTTTTTAACAAATGAGCTAGCTTCACCATACACTTCTCCACAAAGCGCTGACCAAATTTTAGTGATAAATTAAAGTATAGTTGTATTCATACAGAAGGTCACAGCACCCAGGAGAGCCATCCTTCCCTTTCCCAGCCTGGCCTTTCCCACGTACCGGAGCGGAGCTCTGACACGTTACCCAAGGATCAACATTTCCAGCATGAGTTTTGCCCAGCCCCTGTGTAGCTTTGACAGGGCTGGACGCAGCATCAGGGCCATACGGAAATCACAGCTTTTAAAACCACAGGCCATAAAAATTCCACCGTGCTCAGAGAGGGGAAGTCTGGATTCCCCATGGAGAAGTGTTCAGGAACTGCCACTGCCAGGTTATTAGCCACCAAGCCACCAGGCTCCGCCACATCTGCATGCCTTGAGCCTTGGCTGGCATATACTAACAAGAATATACGTGTTTAATGGCTGTGAGGTCAAACACATTCAACGCACCATCATCAAGCTACCCACGAGGCCCACAGCCGCACAGGTATTTTGCTCTCAACATGGACAATCATGGACCACAACTACAAAAGCATGGAAGGGGTCACAGTTCCTGGGGCTATCAGTCCTCCATGTGCTCCGAATGTGTATTTTCTATCCTGACACATCCTTATCTGCAATTGGGATGCCCTTAGAGGAGGGCTGTAAGCAGGGCACACACCCTGGACCTCCTGGATGCTGTATCCTACCGCTGGCATCACCCTTGGATGGGGCAATGGTGCTTAGGGATTCACATGTAAACACAATTAGTGCTTTTTTTTTTTTTCTTTAATAGAGTGGTGCCTGAGCCACCACTCCTCTCAAAACCAAAGCTCAGTTGAGCATTTCCTGCACATGCAAATCTCCCATCACCCAGCCCAGGTCCACCTATCTCCCAGGGGCATTCAGTCAGACCAACGGTCGTTAGCACCAGGGAACTCAAGACCCTCAGCCATCACACCTCCAACAGCATGGTAAAATCTTCTCCCAACTGCTCTGCTCCATCTGCCACACTTGGAATTCAATAGAATTAAGCAACTTGCTTAACACAACGGAGATTTAACCCCAAACTTGCCTGGTGCTATAGTAGGATGTTCCTGCACTCCCCTGTTCCACAGGTTCATGCAAGCTCACCCTCAAAAGCAGTGGGAGCAAGCCCAAAGCATTGTGCAGGGCATGTGGCTGCTCATCTCATGGAGAGCTGGACATCCATGGCTCTGGAGAGGGGTTTTGGGGTGAGGTGGAGTGACCTGTGATTTATGGAAAGGCAGACTGTGGTGAACCGACAGTGCTCTGTCAGGCCCTAAACTATGACATCTCCAAGATGCCCTACGTAAACAGCTCGGTGTATGCTGAAAGCCACAGCGCGGGGCAGAAATATCAGCCCTATTTGAGCCCAGCTGCTCTCCTGGCCCTGATCTGCACTTACAGAGCCAGAAAGGGTCTCGGTCCCGAATACGTCAGCCCAGATCCATCCCGGATGCTTCTTTCCTAAATGAAGTGTGGTCACACCAGGGAAGGATATAAAAAGCCTGGTCTGAAATCCTCTGGCACAAAGCCTTTCCTGCACAAAGGCTGCCTGTGGACAGGACTAGCAGGTTGCAGCGCAGACAGGAGAAGCAGCCCCCTCCCCGGCTGCCTCTGAGGGGTGAAAATGTGCCGGGTGACAGCGGGTCACTGGGGCACAAGGGGAAAAGAATCACAGAATCATCGAATTTTTTAGGTTGAAAGAGACCTTCAAGATCGAGTCCAGCCATTAACCCAGCACTGTCAGGCACCATTAAACCATGTCCCTCAGCACCACATCTACACAGCTTTGAAGCCCCTCCAGGGATGGGGATTCCACCACTGCCCTGGGCAGCCTGGGCCAGCCCTTGACAACCCTTTCAGGGAATAAACTGTTCCTAATATCCAACCTAAACCTCTTCCGGCACAACCTGGGGCTGTTCCATCACGTCCTATCACTTGTTACTTGGGAGAAGAGACCGACCTCCACCTGGCTACAACCTCCTTTCAGAGAATCGTTGAGAGCCAGAAGGTCTCCCTTGAGCCTCCTTTTCTCCAGGCTCAACAACCCCAGGTCCCTCAGCCGCTCCTCACCAGACTTGTGCTCTAGACCCTTCCCCAGCTTCATTGCCCTTCTGAGGACACGCTCCAGCCCCTCAATGTCCTTCTTGGAGTAAGGGACGTGAATTTATGAGAATAAAACTGCTCTTGAGTGAAATAGATCACCCGAAAGGTGAACTAAGACAAACACGTGCATCAAACCCAGCTTGCCTCCTGCTTCCACATGCATCTTTACCTCTGCTACACAAGTCTCCAAAGCACGATACCTCCAAGAAATAACAGGCATTCCCCTGAGATTCCAATCAAGAAAATAATAAGGTTTTGGTTTTGGTTTCCCTTCAGCCCTTGCAGTAACTGAGCAATACCCCCGGGCACACATGGCACCCAGCACCCTCAACCTCTGCCATGCTAAGGCATGGGAGAAAAACCTGAGGAAAACTGGGCACTTTGAAAGTCCAGAGAGCTCCCACCGCACCACTTAAACACACAGGCTCCCACTCTCCCACGATCATTGTGCAAATTAATTTTTTTTTTTTTGAAAGAAAAGGAGGGGAAAAGGAAGAAAAGGAGGGGAAAAGGAAAAAAAAGGAGGGGAAAAGGAAAAAAAAGGAGGGGAAAAGAAGAAAAAAAAAGGAGGGGAAAAGGAAAAAAAAAGGAGGGGAAAAGGAGAAAAAATGAGAAGAAAAGGAAGAAAAGGACAGGAAAAAAAAAAATAAAATCGAGCTTCCCAGGCGGGACGGTTCGCATCGGCACAGCGCTGCGACA
>VZZY01004659.1:415037-452791 GCA_013400335.1 Eurystomus gularis | reverse complement strand
GAGGGAGGGAGGGGGTTGGACGGGGCTGGTTCAAAAGAGCCAATTAAAGAGAAAAGCCGGGGGAGAGGCTCTCGGGGCGGGGGGAGGCGAGTCCCCGCTCCTCCCGGGCTGTCCCACGCGTGGGCACCCGCGGCGATGCTGGGGACAGCGAGTGGCCGCCACTCCCCAACCGCACCAAGCTGCCCCCGGGGGTGAGCACCCGGACATCGCACCCCATGGGAGGGATCAGATGTCCCCTGGCAGGCAGCTGGGCATCCTCAACCCCCTGCCTGTTTTGTTGTGGGGGGTGCAGGGTGTCCCCGGGGCTCTGGGTGCCTCCAGCACAGGTGGGGACACGCACCCCGGGCACAGGCTGCAGTTCAGGTTTGGGCAGGATGGGGTGCGGGGGGAGCAAGAGGCTGCTTTTGGGGAGCACTTCCTACACGGACGCTGAGAGCTACAGAAAAGGGCCGGGGAGAGGAGGATACCCCATCCCCTGTTGGCCTGGTGCCCTGCACCACCCACCTGTGCTCACAAGGATGCTCAGGAGATGGATTTTCCCCAGTGCTCATCAGGACAAGGGACCATCAAACACCAGGAGGTTCCTTCCCTATGAGCAGAAAGCAAGGAGAGAAACGACCACGGGCTGCCAGCCCTCCCTTACATCACCAGGCACGCTTCCCACGATGCCACCGAAATGTGTTCACCCGGGGAAACGATGCAAGAGCATCTCCAGTGCAGGCAGCAAAGCAGACCCAGCCACATGTTTGCCAGGCAGGCAAGGCTGCAGCAACCCCTTCCCGCTGCAGACACAGGCAACAGCACCCCGTTTCACACCCAGGGCCCAGAACCGGTGCCTGTGACTCCTCTCTCCCGCTCCCTGCCTGCTCTGGCCCTGGCACTGAGGCAAGGCCCAGCACATTTCCATCCCAGGATGAACCCAAGCAGGGGGCACAGCAGCTCTGCCTCCTCCCTCAGCACAGGCCTTGACAAGGCGTTCCCCAGCCAATACTGCATCATGCCCCTGCTATTTTCCCCTTGCTAAGCCACCACTCTATTTTTCCCCTCCTTACCCCTCAACTTCCCTTGCACTCATCGCATTCCACCTTGCCTGCTCCACCGCTCCCCCTTGGCATGGCTCTGGAGACCCCAGCACAGCCCTTGCCACAGCTTTTTATTCCCAGATGCTGGTGAGAGCTCAGGCAGAGCGAGACTTACTCAGCCAAGGATTACGAGGAGGACAACGCACGGTACCCAGCGTCTGCAAGAGCCAAGGATGCTTCAGCACCTATCTCAGCTGCCAGCCCAGCAAGGCTCTCCCCAACTTCTGAGAAGTTTTGCTCAATTCCCGCCGTCAAGGTCTCACAAAGCAAACCCCTCCTGGCTCTCCGCCTCCCTCACCACCAGACATGAAAAGCACTCGAGTTTCTCCCCGGGTGAAAGTTTCCAACATCAAAGGCACCACACAAGAGTTATTCCCCCTCCGCCGTCCCTCCCATGGAGCAGCGCCGGGGCTGCCTCCTTGAAAGCGCGGCAGCCTCGGTGGTTAAGGCGCTGGCTGCACTCGAGAGATGTAGTTTTGACTTTTTTTTTTTTCTTTCTTTCTTTGGTTGGGGGTTTTTTGTTGTTTTTAAAACTCAGCCACAAACTGGGGGACTTGGGGCACATCCGAGCCAAGCTTTCCATTGGTTACAACGTGAACAGCGTGGTGCTGGTGGGGGTTTGTCCGCTGTCTGGCGCGCGGTCACCCGAGGAAAAGGGGAATAAAAACATTCTCTGTGCCAGTCCTGTCTGCTCGCTGCCCAGCGTTAAAAGAAGCCACTGAGTGTCCTGGAGCAAAAACATGAGTGCCCTCCGAGCGAGCAGATTCACCCACGTTTCTCAGCAGCCTCCACAACACCCTTCCTCCATCTGCAAACCAGAAACAACATCACTCCCGCCTTGCGAAGCCCTTTGGTGTCTCTAGAGCAAAGCAGGGCGAGGGAGGGGTGTTTACCTTCCTGGAAACAGGGAGCAGCATTTACACCCAACACAACACCAGAGCACAGAACACCGAGGGGGAGAGGGAGCAGCTGCAGACGAAGACGAGGAAGACTAGAAAATAGCTTCAAACACCACAGGGATTTCAAAAAGTCATTGGACCACATGGTTTCTTGGCCCATTTAAGAGCGTTCTTCATCCCACACAGCGGTTGTTCCTGCCAGATCACCGCCTGCCCGGGCTGCTGGGTTAATTTTATTACTGGAACATTGAAACAACCTTCATTTGCAGGGGGGAGGTGGGAGGGTTCTGCCATTTAACGCTTGGCTGTGTTCATGCTGTGATTAATATCACCCGATGCACAGATACCAGATGTTCTCGGGGCAGGCTGGAGCGCATCCTAAATTGCACCAAGATGGAATTTTTGGGCAATTTTCAGGAAGTGCTGAGGGCAGGCACTAATGGGAGAGCAGAGATTTACATCAATACGCAACAACAAAAAAAAGCCAGTGGGGTTATGGCACCGGTCATAACCCCTGGGCTGGTTGCAGTGCCATGGGCTGCACTTCGTATAATCAACAGCTTGTCATTTTGGGGGCAATCACTCCAATTCCTGCTCCTCAGTGTGTCACAAACCTCAGATTTCCATGTGTTCACAGCAAAAAAAAAGATTTCAGGTTCGCCCTCATCTCTGCTGCTCCCCCAGAGCTTTGAACCTAGGAGGGAATTTCTGGTACAGGAGCAGCAAACACTCATGAGGTTCAACCTCTCCGTGCTGTCCCCAGGGTCTCACTGCAAGCCCACTCCAAAGCAATCCTCACCACCCACACAAGCACCTCACTCCAGCAGCAGCTTCTCCCCACCCCTATGGATCTGCCCGCTGGGAGGAGCACCCCACGGTCACCTACATGGGCGCCCATTTAATTAGAACTAAATCCTACAGTGTTGGAGATGAGGTCATTCTGGATTTTTGGAGGCCATGCGCTGCCCTGCCGTACAGCTGACCTCAGCGAGGGTGACTTCTCCTGGCTCACTGCTGGGTACAAGGTGATGGGGCACATCTGCTCATGGCAAGTGGAGCTGAGAGCAGTGGCCTGTCCATCTCCAGCGTGATGCAACTCAACACTTGCTCTAGGACAGGGAGCACCTCGCTGTGCTGAGTGGCCACTGAGCAGCGGTGAAGTCTCTCTGCAGCTCACTGAGGCTCTGAGAGCACAGAGGAGCTCAACCAGCAAATACTGAGGTCTAAGTCAAGAGGGAATTTGCTGGAGCATCTTCAGCATAGCAATGACATCAACATGTCATGCCCAAAAACCTCACTGTGGGGTTTCAGAGGCCTTTCTTCTCTTTGCATGGTTTCTTCCTGCTCTGCACCCTTTCAGCTGATCCCACACATGGGCTATGGGTGATGCCCTCAGAAAATGAATTCAGGTAGTCCCAGAAACTGCTGGTTTTCTCTTCCATTCTTTGCCCATGTTTGGGAGCTTGGAGCTGAGATTTGAGTCACACTCAGGTTCCTCAAACCAGGTCATCACCATACTTAGACACACAGAGGTGGCCAGGCCGTGGTTCACACCCTACTTCGACTGCACTGGCTACTGCTGATATGTGGTGACATCAGCACCAGTGTCACCAGAGCTCATCCCATAGGAAACAAACCAGAGAGTAAAAAGATGGTCTAGAGTGGAAAAAAAAAGCACTAGCTGTGCCTTCTGCTGCAGACATGAAAAGAAGCAACAAAAAAGAGCATTTTCCCTTCCTGAAACTCCATCGCTCCGTGCTGCCGGAGTCGGACACGCTTGCTGCAGGCAGGAAAAGCGTGGGAGCGGGAGCGTGTCCGTGTGTCCAGGCAGGACCTGCAGCCACCGCGGGCGTGAGAAATTTTGCATCCCATGGGGCTGCCTTTTTGTTTCTACTGAAATGGTAAGGTCTGGCTGGCACCTAAAGCCTGGTCTGGGGGCTCGTTAGAGCAGGAAGGAAGGGTAACTTCTCTGCAGGCTCCCAGTCCCTGCTATAAAGGATTTCACCCAAGTGAAGTCTCTCTCTGTCTCTCCTCCAGCTTTTCTCACCACAGAATCGTGTTGTGCATACAAAACCATCACTGAATCGTGAATTTACACCCAGAAACCAAAAGTAAAAGATTCCTGTTAGTTACTTCTTTGATCAAAGGTTAAACCCAACCAAATACATCAGCTTTTGCAGGCAGGACAAGCGCTTGGCAGCCAGCGGGAAGGAACAGGAACGTGGGAATTCCTCCTACGACTTGGCAACAGGCTCTTCCCCCAGCACGGAGCCCTCTGGGGTCTGCTCAGCCTCTGCCAAGCTAAGACAGCCCCTCATTCAAGTGCTCACTAATCTCACAGGACATCCTGTAGCTCAAGGAGGAGTCTGGATGACAGGCTGGATGGATTCAAGCTGCCTAATTGCTGGAGAAATAGGAAAGATGGGGTGGCAGACCTGGAGCTGAGAAGTCCTAACCTGCTGCTTGGAGAAGCACCTCTCCTCCTACTGAATACAGAAGGTGTCTACAGCAAATTAGCTGCCACGTCAGCTGTGCTAAGCTGTAACATGAGGTCTGCCTGTGATGGGCTCCATCATGATGTGAAAGAAGCTGCATTAGTATTTCCAAGTCCTTCTTTTCATACCTAGAGACATTAAAAAGCAAAAGGCCAGGGGAACAAGCACGTGTTGGCCTGCAGTGTGTGCATGGTCCTCTCCTGGAAAAGGCTCTCCCCCATGGGTGTTTCTGCCCCTGCCCAGGCACATATGGTGAGGGAACATGCTTGGCCTGGCCCCTGTGTGCTCCTGGCAGCAGCAGGACACGGCCAAGCTGTAGCAAACCAAGCTCTGCTGAAAGAACAGCTGGGGTTTGGGTGTAGCCACCAATGGTGTTGGACATTCAATGCAAGCTTCTACCCCACATTCAAAACGCATGCTGGGCATCTTCATCCAGTACCACCCCAACACCAAGACAGGCCCTGAGGCTCTCTGAAGACTAATAATGCTGCCGAACTTCACTGGAGCTCTTAGGCCCCCAACGTGGCATCCAGCCCCTTCCTCCCCAGCCCCAGCAACTCCCATTATCCCACTCCAAATGACAGGGCACATCCTGGGTTTTGATGCTCTTCCAGCATCAGGGTGATGGAGCAGTGCTATGTTCAGAGACACAGAAGGGCCAAGACCGACATCCTAAAAGGTATTTAGGCACCTAATTCCAATTAGGCTGTAATGCTCCCCAACAGATTTCAGTAGATATATAAGCACCAATATCTGAGAGGTGTTGAGGGACAGACCTGCGCCACAATCATACCAAGTGGGGAATGAAGCACCCAGAACCTGCACCCAGGTCTCACCGCCACCACTCCACTCTACGCAGCATCACATATGCAGGACACATACACATGACGGAGGCCAGGAAGACAGATGGTTCCATTTGCTGGGGAACTGGAGGTACCCACATTAGTAGCTGCTACTGAATAAGCTCTCAATGGATCATCAGGAACCATCACAGGAGCTGCTGGGGAGGCAGTCACCCCTAAGAAAGCAGAGCTTGGCTTTAGGTGTGAATAAAAGAAACGTTTCTTCAGACCTACCATGCATGCTTGGTGTGTGTTTTGATTTTGGGGTTCATTTGTGCCTGTTTGGCTCTGTTATATCCGATCCCCACAGCACCCACAGGCCTGACACCATAACAGCAGATCATTCTTTCTGGCCCATGGGGAAGGAGATCCTTTCATAGGATGTATTCAGAGCAAATCTCCTGGACACAAACCTGCAGGACACCAAGGGTGTCCTCAGCCTTGTCTCCATTTCTTGCAAGGACTGGAAAACATGGTTAGGGGATGCTCCTGACTACAAGTCCCACTAGGTCCTTCATGAGTACCCGGGGAGGGGAGGCAGCGCCCACTGACCCACAGCAACGTGTCCCTGGCTCCGATGCACCAGGTGCCACACTCCCCACCAGCTTCCCAAACCCCAGTCTCAACACGGCCAGTGCAAAGCGGCTGCTGAGCGGAGTCCCATCACCCCACGAAAGCAGAGCAGCCCCGTAGCGACCCAAATGCTGCTCAGAGCTGCCTTCCTCCCCAGGCTGCGATCTGCAGATAAAGGCAGCAGCTTCGCTCTGCAACGCTCGCAGCCTCTTAAAGGTCACGGGCCCTGCTGGGTTTGAGGTTTTCCGTTCTGTAGGATACAGCTCTCATTTCTAACACCTTGTAGCTGAGAGCAGAGAGCGTTGCCGACATCAGCCCATCCCAGGTTCCTCCACTGTCCCCCTATATCTCCGCAGCACTGGGAGCACTCCTGGGGCACTAATTGTCAGTCACTTTTTTGGTCCTGAAGGAAAAAGGTCACTCAGGGCTCCAAGAACAGACCCCAGATCCAGAGTCTGGGATCATTCAAGCAAGGCCTGGGGTGCAAACTTGTTAGATGAAGAGCAATAGGGAAACCAGCTATGCCTCCAACCTCACCAAGGAAAATGATTTCTACCCGAGGAAAGCCACATCCTGCCAGGACACTGGACAACTCAAGCTCCTGCAACCCCCATTATAAATCAGCTCCATCATGTGAGGGGATGGAATTTTAGGAAACACTCCTGCTGGAAAGACAGGCTGGGAGAAGAAGCCACTGCAATGTTCCTGTGGTCTTTTATGGCCCTGGTAAAATAATTTGCTGGCCAGACCTCCACCCAAATGATGCATGAGGCACCTCAGCTCCAGCAAGGGGTCCCTGTGAGTAGTAGAGACACCAGGTATTGCTGTGTCTACCAGAAGAGTCAAAACCCCCACAGCTCAGCACTCCTTCTTTGCCCTGTGCACTGGTGAATGGGCATCAGCAGCCACGCGTCCCACCAGACTCTTCCAAGGGCCCCAGCCCACACACCTCAGAGCTTCTGGAAAGCATCCTTAAAATAACCACTTTAACAGCCCTCCAGGTTGCCAGGACCAGGAAATAGTAAATCCTAAGGCATGAGAAACAGGAATGCAAAGTCAAGGCATGAAAAGATCTGTTTCTTCCCTTTTCATCTCACGGGTTTTGTGTTTGAGGACCAAGGAGCACCAACTTCTGACAGCTTGGCCAGGCCAAGCTCTCTTGGTCTTTGCCCTTTGGAAGGCAAAAGCTGGGTCCTGGGCTTAGCCCCTGGGGGCTGTTGGCAGGTCCAGCACAGCCCCACATCCTGATGTGGGGTGGATGTCCCGGCCCTTCCCCTGCCATCCCACTCCCCTGCCGGACAGTGCACACAGAGACTTGCTAAAACTCACACCTTGGGCCCCAAATTGCCCATTCATTTCAGATTTAAGACAAGCTGAGTGATCAGCTTTGGCCTCCCTATGGACCTGTGGTCTGGCAAGACGATTGCTCCCCTCTGCCCCGCATGAAGCCTGTCAATGAGCCATTTCCAAACCTCTCCCCAAACCCTTCCATGCCTCTCCCACTGCTGCAGCCCCAGGGCTGTGCATCCCTCTGCGGGAGCCGTGGGAAGGAGGGCACATCCCGTGCAGGGACACGCTGGCCTGCAGTCGCACAGAGAGAAGGGCTGGGAGGGGGACCCCAGGGGTCAGCCAACAAGAGGAAGAAAAATAAATCAACCGTGCAGCGATTTACACAGCGGTATTAGCTCCTTCCTGCAGACCCACGTTTTCGCCACAGCTGTGCAGCAGACGCTGGGGATGCTGAATCGCCTGAAGGGTCCAGGACACTTCTGTGGAAAGATGTTTCCTTTTCTGATGAATTCCCCCCCATTTGCCCTCCATAAGGGCACCCGGAGCCCCATGGACCCCAGGATGCTGCATGGGTATCAACTTCGCCAGCGAGGTTTTGCTCCAGGATGGGGTGAGTTGGGCAGTAGCAGGCATTACCCAACACCATTTGAGACAGCAAAGCCTTTTCATCCCACCTCCTGTTCTGTGTGCTCTGCAGTGCTGCAGCCACATGGCAAAAGGGGATGTCTCCAAATAACCATGTTTCTGCCCTAAAACAACAACAACATCTGCCCCTCTGGTCCTGCAGCCCCAGCACAGCCCGTCCAGCCCACCCCACCACTGCTGCCACCCATAGCCCTGCTTGCACAGAGCGATGCCAGGACCAGCATCTCACCCCCCCAGCTGGCTCACTCCCCCGGCTTTAACCAGCCCCAGCACGTTGTGCAAGACCAGTGGGCACCACTGATGTATTACAGGACTGCACACACAGCTTTCGGCCAGCTGTAACTACTTTGGGGATTTAAATCAGTCTCATCTTCCCCTCCTCCAAGTTCGCCGGCCAAAGCTTTCCCGGGGAAAGCACCCCATGGAAAAACCTGGGAAAACAAACAGGGTGTGCAAAGCCAAATCTCTGGCCCCAAGGGCTGCATTGCTCAGGGTTTAGTGGGGTTATGTGCCTGGTGAAAGGTGAGCATCAGCAATCTGCATCACCCACTTCCCCAGGCACAGAGCTGCTGGCCGAGGGTGGCACTTATTGCCTCCTGATCCTCACTCCTGAGATCAGCCCAGGGCTCCCACTACCCCACGTGAAAATAGTGCAGGAAAAGAAGAGGTCAAGGGGGAAAACCAGGGAGGAGGATGTTTGGAGCACAGCATAATGCTCCATTCATGGTAACCCCGCCCGAGAGGGCACCCACATGGTCTGCTCCTGCTCCTGGAGCTGGAACAACGCCTCCCAAAGTGACTCAGATCCCAGCACGGGTGTAAGAGGTCTAATTGTTTTCCATTATGAGCAATTTTACGATTCTCAGTGACTGTTAGGAGGAAGTCAGTGTGAGTGAGCTCAGACCAGCCCAAGGTGCTGCAGAGAAAAGCTCTGAACATACCCTGCTTGCAGCCCTGAAGCCCCCACCTCATTCCACTGCAGCAATTGTGGGCTCCCAGCCACATGGCATGGGTATTTTTTAGCCAGCTGATAATATTTTGAACAAAATTCCCTAAATCTCCACACTCCAGCCAAACTGGGGTTTGGAGAAGCTTTTTGTAACGGGACAGTAATCCCCAGCAAGCTGAATTACATCTGAAGATGCAACACCCAGCAGAGAGCTCCACAGAACCATTGCCCTCTCCTCCTCATCACCTGCCCTTCCTTGCACTGCCTGCACAGAAATACTCTCATTTCTCTTCTACCCTTGTGCGTTTAAGGAAGAATTTTTAAATTTTTTGATGCTGAGAGTGGTGAGCCCCTGGCCCAGGTTGCCCAGAGAGGTGGTCAATGCCCCATCCCTGGAACCACTGCAGGTGAGGTTGGCCGGGGCTCTGAGCAACCTGCTCTAGTTGAAGATGTCTAGAAGGACTAGATGACCTTGAAAGGTTCCTTCCAACCCAAACCATTCTATGATCTCTCTCCTGGACAGACGGACAGCCAGCCAGCTGCTATTCCCTGCCTGGCCAGGTAGATGGTGCTCAGCCAGCACGAAGTGGAAAAAGCTGGAAGAATTAAGTTGCCTCTGATTAAATCAGTAACTCAACGTGGTTTCCGCTGACAAATGCAGAAGGCCCCGCTCCAGCCCCAAACAAAGGGGACCGACTCAGATCCTGATCATCTATTTTAGACTTGTGCCTTCCACTTTGGGCTGGAAGGTGGCAGATAAACTGGTAGCAAACATTTCATCCAAACCAGTGCTTTCCCAACTCTCCTTTTCTGCTGGAAATTCACTCTGCTGGTACTTTGCCCCCTATCTTTGACCAGCTCTCCCCACACATTTCCCACAAAACCAAACCACAGCAAAGCCCGATGGAGCAGGAAACAACTCGCCCATTTTCTCCCCCTACAAAATTGGGTCTGGGGGGTACAGGCAGGGCCCCTTGTCCTGCCGGCAGCTGCCGGGTGCAGGCAGCGGGGAGGGGGGGGGCACAGCCTTTCCATCACACCACCCCAGGGTCACTCTCCTCTGCTGTGCCGGATGTAGGACGTCTAATATTTCTCCAGTTCTGTTCTAACACTCACACCATCTTGGGAGCAGGAAGCTGAAGCCATTTCCTGCAAGGTATTGCTCTGCCCTTCAAATATTTTCAGCCCTGGTGCGAGCTGTTCTAAAACCAAGCCTGGCAGCTGGAAGTGCAAAATCAGAGGAGGGGCTTGTCAAGGAAAAAGTTGGTTTGCGAAACCTAGCCAGTCCCGGTGCCACAGAGCAGTAAAAGAAATATTGCCACAGGCCATACAAGAGAAAAATTAATTTTGCATGTCTAAAAATGAGAAGGAAATGCAGAAACTCCAAACAATGCTCTCTGTGTCCCTCCCAAGGGATGCAGCGCTGCTCCCCAGCAGACAGCCACAGCCGCATCCCCCTCGTCTCTGCAGCCCACGATTCGAGGCTTTCCCAGCTTTGCTCTTTCAGTGGAGCCCAAATAATGGCTTTGGTTTGCTCGCTCTTCAAACAACCATCCCTTAGACTGTCCATCCCATAAACAGGCTGAAATAACCCTAAAGAGACCCTTCCTGCTCCTCCAAGCAGAGAAGAAGTCAAACGCTCACTCCCTGAAGCTCCGCAGAGCAATTTTGGGCCCAAGTCAGTGGAGCTCAGCCCCATCCCCACGTCACCCTCTCAGCAAGGAGCAGTCACTGCTCAGCCCCATCCTTGCTCCCTCTGCCCAAGACAGTGCATGCAGAGGAAGGGTCCAACCCTGTGCACATCCTGGAGAGCCCCTTTTCAAGAGAGGAGGACCCTGGCCACAATGCCCAGGGGTTTCTGGTCAGAGCAAGATGGAGATTGAAGGCACTCCAAAAGGCTGGAGCCTGTGTTGAGCAGGAGCAGCCAGGAAGAGGAGGGAGATAACACTCTCCTTCCTGCTTGCTCTGAAGCTACAGACAGGCACAGCCGACAGCATGAGCCTGGGGATCCCCTCAGCTACTGCAACAGCTTCATGGAGGACACGCAGCACGAGCTGGGATGGGAGCTATGGGGCCAGGCGGGCAGCAGAGCCAGGCTCTCCTCTCACTTTTCTTCGTCTGCTGCTCTCCTTCACAACCCATGCTCCTTACCGTTTTCCTCTCTAACCAAACAGGGATTTAAATAAGGAGCTGGTTTTACTGCACTGTCTGAGCTTCAGAGATGTGCCCAGACCTCGCCAGGGAAGGGACAGCAGGGAGGTGCCGGATGAAGATGAAGAACCCTGGGGCAGGAAGAGCAGGGTATGCTGCTGCTGACACCCGCACTAGCTTCAGCACCAACACAAGAAAAGAAAAAAAATCCCCAAGAGTCCAAGGCCAGCGTGGGCTCTGGGGAGATGCTGGATGATTGTGGCCAAGAGGTGAGGCAGATGATGGCAGCCCATCGCCTGCTGCTTTCCCTGGCTGCTCCAGCCCATGTGTCACACATGAAAGCTGGTTATCTTCTCCCAGCTCTTCTCTAGGTGACATGAACAGACACATGGCCTTGCTACAGGGAAACAAAGCCAAGCCCCAGGGCCCATGCAAAGGTCTCTGCTTCACTGAGCTCCCACCCACAGAGCTGCTCCTTTGCAAGACTTTTCTACCCAGCAACCAAAGCCACAAAGCAGAAAGAAAACCCCAGAGTTCCTTCAGGGCCCCGCAGGAACCCTTCACCTCCCAACCTCAGGGCGTGCATTTCTCAGCAGTAATAAACTTTTATTTACTACACAAAGTAGGGCAAGAAGGACCATTTCCCTGAGGGATGGTGGGAGGAACATCAGCATTATGGCAGGATCTCAGATTTCATCTGACTCCACAACAACACTCCTGGAGACCTCAATAGGAGCCACATGGGGCATGACAACATCTCTCCTGTGGCCACATCCCACCCAAGTCATGCTTGTCTCATCGCTTCCAGTCCAAACAAGAATCTCTCTAGGGCATGGCTCTGCCCAGCCACCTACACCCAGGACCACCAGGTTTGGAGCAAGCATGGCTGGAGCAAATTCACCTCCTACATCCCACCAAGGTTCACCCTCTGCAGATGAACCATGATGGATATAACACTACCCTCCAGGTCCACTTGCATCTCCCAGCTCCTACCACTGACATGCTGCATTATCAAGGTCTCCTCCGCATTTTGGAATGCTGAACTACCTAAAGCTTGGGCATCATCCTCAGCACTCAACTGTGTCCTCTTGTCTTCTTCAAGGCCCCCAAAATGGGTGGACAGGGGATCTCAGGGGTGGTGTGACCCCAGGGAGGGCCTCAGCAGCTCGTGAACTCGACCTCCCTCTTCCACCCCCTTTATCTGCATGTTGGGCTGCAGGAGGAAGCGAGTTCAGCCAGAGTTTGTCTAAACAATTATGTTTTATCAGAGAAGCTGCTCAGATCTATTCCTTTTTCCCAGGACAAATCTGGACAAGTCGAAGGTAATCTCCATTCTCCTTCCTATCTGCACAAGATGGAAGCAGGGGAGTAGGACATGAGACAAAGAGCATCCAAACACGTCCAGTGCCTGCTCCACCTCCCTCAGTGTCAGCAGCCTCCATCATTCATAAATCACAAGGCACCATCCATCCCCACATCTGCTCTCCACACATCCAAAGTTTGCCTTCCAAATCATTTCTTCCCCTTCAAACTACAAGTTTTTCAAATTTAGGAGAAAGCAGACTGAAGAGCAGAGTAGTCTAGAGAAGGCTTTGGTACAGAAACCATTTGATACCCTCTGCCTTCTCCTGGACAGCTGAGGACCTCTCTCTTTGTAGAGCCACTCCAGTAAGCTAGACAGAGCAGCTTCTCCCATTCTGCACGACTCCACTGTGCCTCTGCAACCAGTACCATCAATTCCTTTATCACCAGCTAAACGTCAAAGAGGAAAGGATTCAGTGCAAGGACTGAACCCAAGGCATCTTGCCATGTTCACCAACTCCTTATTACAAAAGGAGAAACTGGAGTGGGTAAAGGGATTCATTCAGGACAACAAGCAAGTGAACAGCAAAGGCAGGATCCTGACCAGGCTCTCCTGCTATCCAACCTTTTGCTATCTTCTCAGGGTTTTTCTGGCTCTCAGTCTCTGAACTTAGTTCCACTATAGATGGGAGCAAGTTGCCCGTGAACACCCCAAGTACATCATGCATGCGATGGACGACAGCAGCCTCTCCACCATAACACCATCCTGTATTTCTTTGTACCAGAGCTGCAGAGAAGGGTTCAGAGGACACCACCACAGAACGCAGCACAGCCCCCCAGATCAGAGCAAATAACAAGCAGAGGAAACCAAAATCATAACATGCAGGGAAAGAAAACACAGACAGGGGCTCCAGCTCAAGCTGGGTAGGGCAATACCTGTGATGTCCCTCCAGACCTACCTGTCACACATGAAATATATCCCGGGGCATTCAAGCCGGAGCTCAAAGCAATGCCCTACAATTTAAGACTTGTGAACTACCACAGAGTTGTAACTAGAAAGCTCCTTTCAAGAGCTTATATATCATTAACTTTTATCACTGCCCTCTCCTCCTAGGCACCATAGCTTTTTGGATTCCCATCTAATCTTCTTCCCCTAAGATGCCCCCAAACTGAGCTTTTTTGAGAGAGAGGGAAGGAATGTCTCTTCCCTTCCATGCACAGCAAGAGAGGAGGAGAGGGGAGAAGACAGAACCATCATTAAAAAGTTAAAGTACTATCAATAAGCATCAAAGACAGTCTGACCCATGCACTTCAGTAAATGATTGTCCACAGCGACCTGTTTGCAGAACAACCTGACACAAGGGGACCAGGTTTGCTGGGAGGCTGTCAAGCACTATTGATAACATGGAATTAGTGGCTTCAGACAGTTCTGTCCTGCTGCAACAACCCTTTTCATCTCCATCTCTTTGACTCTGGAAATATCTCTTTGACCTTGCTGGAGCGTGTGCAAAGTAAAGCAACGAAGCTGGTGAAGGGTCTAGAGAACAAGTCTTGTGAGGAGCGGCTGAGGGACCTGGGGTTGTTTAGCCCAGAGAAAAGGAGGCTCAGAGGAGACCTTCTGGCTCTCAACAACTCCTTGAAACAAGGTTAGAGCTTGCTCCCAAGGAGCAAGCTATAGGACAAGAGGAAACAGACTCAGGTTGTGCCAGGAGTGGTTTTAAGTTGGACATTAGGAAAAATTTCTTCCCCAAAGGGCTGTGCCAGGCTGCCCAGGGCAGTGGTGGAGACCCCTGGAGGGGTTTCAAAGCCCTGGAGATGTGGTGCTGAGGGACATGGTTTAGTGGCGACCTGGCAGTGCTGGGTTAATGGTTGGACTCAATGGTCTTAAAGGTCTCTTCTAACTAAAACGATTCTATGATTCTATAATATAGGAGGGTAAAATTTGTCTTGCCTAAATGGGGACATCTCCAGCTGAACTGATTGCATAGGCTCTCTTTATGTTCAGAAAAGATAAATCCAATTCACACCAACCTAAAGGAGACATCTAATTGATTAGCTTAAGTGCAGACATCCCAGGCAAGACAGGGTGAATACCACGCAGTATGTACGGATGAAACCCTGTGCATGGGATCCATTGGGAGCATTCTCTGCAAAGGTCTTGTCCACAGATGGACAAGGGTTGAACTCACCAAGAGACAAAAGGAGGTAGATGCCCAGCCCCCACTAAATATTTTTGGACTCCTTGAAAACATGGGCCAGATACCATGCTAGAGCTGCACTATGGAAAGCCTCTGGAGACCCAGAATTCACAGAACACCCAGGGGCTGGTAAGACCACCCAACTCAGACATAACCTGGACACTGTCTCTTGGGTTGAAAAGCTAAACATAAACCCAAATTTATACTCATATTTGCTAGAGCATCAGCAATCTTTGAACTTCAAGTTGTTGAAAGATGTTTCATTTCAGTCATCCTTCATCCCCGTTGCACAAATCGACTTTGCTATGCAAAATCCAGCCCACAGCTTCCACACAGAAGAAACTGCAGACAATACAAGTCAAGGGAGGAGCCAAGCAACCAAAAAATCCCCATGCTGTCACTCATGAGCTGGCACAGCAACCTTAGATAGCTTGTTAAAATTATTTGCTTTTCACAAAGTATAAACATCTGCAAAGTTTTGTTGTTTGCAAAATGTTTTGGACCAGACCCTTTGGTCCAGCTTTGTCTCTCAATCTGTCTAGTACTATCTTCATGCCAAGATAAAATGAAACTATTCAAGAGACTGAATATTTATGTGTGACCCTACAGAAATCCAGGGAACTTCTATGCAGAGACCCATTCAGAAGACCAACAAAATGAATGGCCCAAATTCAACTAACTCAGAAGAACGCAGCCCTCTCCCCAAGTCCCTCCTTTAAAACCTGTAACAGTTGTAAAAAAAGTTAAGGCCAAAGAAGTCTGAGCACAGGCTGCAATCCAAGACCAGCTGCTTCTTCCATTTATAGCCACATTCACTTCAGCTTCGTTGCAGCATCTTGGACAATACAAAAGTGTCTGTGAGCCTGTTTGTTTGCTGGAAGAGTAAAGAACACAACTGGCTTTCTGTCAAGTTATCTTTTTTGCACACAACAATGTTTGATCTTCTCAAAACAAAGTTATCTCTCTATAATCTCAATTCAGTTCCTCAAATCTTCTTACATAGTTTATAGAGTTGGCACCGTACCCAGCCTATAGTGTCCCTTCTACTACTGGCCAACAGAAACATCTAGGCAGGGACAGAGGTCTAGAAATAGTTTAGAAGAAAATGATTTCTTAACTACAGAAAGTTCATCACCATTGCCATCACTTCCCTCCCCCTGCAGACAGCAGAGAAGTCACAAAACGAGTGGCTAGGCTTTACTGCAGGAGATCAAAGCAAACTCTTTGTTTAATCTTGGTCAAGATAACGGATTTTATTTGCCTTATCGGCCTGTCGGATTATTAACCTAAATGTGAGAAAGCTTGAAGATGCCAAAGGAGTTGCTGGGTGGGGAGCATGTTCCTCAGCACGACTGCCATGGGCTCCAGACATGCAGATACCGCAAGATAAACACGGAAACTCTTGGGTCTGGTTCGTACATGCCACCCTCAGCCAGGGCTACATCTCCTGTCACCTTCCAGTGTCACTTACATGCAAATCCAAAGGCAGGCCAGAGTGCTCACTCATGTTTCTCTGCCCAGCAAAGGCACCTCTCTGCCCAGGAGCTGCCCTGGTTTGTGTGCGTGGAGGTGCAGCCGCACAAGGCTCACACCCCAACACAACAAGCACAGACGTCATGAGCCTGCAGAGACCTGACGCTCCAGGTGCCGTGCGCTTGGTCACCTTCTGCCTGGAATGGGAGGGTTTGAGCGCTACAGAGACACATTCAGCCTTAGATGCTTTCTGCAAGGTTCAGGAAGCAATAATACTGATGCACAACCTAGTCACAGACCCAGCCTAGTGACGGAAAAGACATGCCAAGATGTTAAGCCCAGTGCCAGGAGGACTCTGAAGCTCAGCATCCACAGGCTTCCCCTCTCCTAGCCTTAAAGGATGTGAGGCAAGGAAGTGGGAACCATAACATTTCCTATGGGAAACTGCTCCTTCGCATAATGAATCTCCACTGGGGAGCTCACTACTTTTCCTATGGGCCCTCAGGGACTTCCAACAGGGCAAAGGAACGCTCTGTGTGACTGCACCTGGGTCTGGTTGCCTGTGCTGGAGACCCAGGGCAGGCAGGCTCGGGGTGGATCCTGCGTGTCTGGAGCACCCACACAGCATCACCACCACGATGGAACCCATATAAACTGTGCCCACACAGACACAAAGAAGGGGACACATGGATGCCAACGTGATTGGAGCTGAGCACAACGCAACAAGTTTGGCAACAGCGTTCCTGGGGGGAAGAGATGTGCAGCAGAAGTGCCATCACACCTACATCACCTGGCCTCCTTCCTGACATTGTAAAGCAGGGTTAGAATGCACTGGAATAGGTCATCCAGTTCCCATTCCCAGAGGGATTTAAAAGCCCTGGAGTTGTGGTGCTGAGGGACATGGTTTAGCGGTGACCTGGCAGTGCTGGGTTAATGGTTGGACTCCATGATCTTAAAGGTCTCTTCCAACCAAAACAATTCAATGTTTCTATGACCTCCTCAGTGGCCAAAATACACCCTAAAAGGAACCGAGGCTCACCGGCTGCTCCTTGCACAGCCAGGGACAGAGCACATGGTGGGAGGGGGAGAGCAGAACGTGGCCGGCCCCCCCGCTGCCCTCCCATGCGGGCAGGAGGCCATGCATGTGGCGTCCCCTGATCATGGGATGCGATCGTCTCCCCCACACGCGCTCCCGCTCCTTCGTTCCAAGTCACTAGCGCTGCAAGCCTCCATTTTTCCAGATTATCTCATTTTTTGGCATCTGAGTTCAGAAACTGGGACTCCGTTTCCCACTCAGCCCCTCCATTTGGTATCTCGAGCTGTAGGCACTTTCCCGTTAACAATAATAACAACAACAACAAAAAAGACTAGCTGTAACCTAGCCCAAATGTGTCAGCTGGTTTTAAGGAAATATTTCCCTCCAGCTTTAATCTCTTTGTACAGTGAAATTGCGGCACAGCTCGGGGAGCTGGAAATGATTACTCACTGCATCTCTGCTCAGCCCTGGCCTCCTCATCACGGGGAGTGTCACTGTGTAAATAGTCATCCAAACCCCAGCTCCAGCAAAGCAAGCCCAGCCCCTGTCACCCCTGCAGGACAGCACAGAAGAAGAGTTGCCCCAAGGCTGGGGTGGTTTGTCCTCTCCATCCCTGGGTGTCCATAGCAGGATGGAGGACACTGGGCTGCAGCCCCCACCAAGGCTTCCCCAGCGCATGGTAACAGGTCCCTGGACTTTGGATACAGCCTTTGCAAGGAGCTCAGTGGATCTGAAAGTGTTCTTTTTTTTTTTTTATTTTAGCTGAACTCTAAGAGAGCCTCTAAAAAAGCACTGACTTTTCTGGGACCAACACTGTCTTCCCCTCCCCTGCCAACCACCAACATATTGCAAGACATGAAGAACAAGATGTTCAACCATGCATGCACAACACCAGCATCAGTGATGAGAGGCACTAGTAGAAGGTGATGCTGAGGCAGAAGACGTGGCAGGATTAGCCATGATGGACTCAATGTGGCTTTTCCCAAGGATTCACCTGTCCCCCATCCAGCTTGGGAGAAGCCCTTGAGATCCCTCGTTTGTGAAGGGCCAGCAGACGTCTCTGGATTAAGCGTTCCTGCTCCCAATAATTCCTCTTCCCTCTTCTAGGCAGCCTCGCTCAGCCATGTTGGAGAAGAGATTGTCCAGGGCTGTGGGGGTCAACCAAGTAGGACCCAGCTGCCAGGCAAAGGCAGCCGGAGGCACAGCCACCCACCTCAGCCCAGGGAGGAACCAGCTCCAGCCATGCTGGTGTGGGCACTGCACCCTGCTTAGACCTGCCCTAAACTGGCCACCAGCTCCAGCCTGGGCCAGCACTCTAGGGCCAGGAGTGAACCACTGCCCATGGGGAGAGCTCAGGAGAGGTTATCACCGTCCACAGGAGGTCATATTTGGATACTGAGATTTAGTAAGTCCTACACAGTGAAGATAGGCTCCCGCAGTGTCTGAGGCTGTGGGTTCAGAAACAGCTCTTCCTCTCACCTCTTCTTTATGTTTATTTTTAATTGCTTGTGCCTCTTTCTGCCCTTCGCATATTCTCCCCTGGCCTACACCCACTGCACAGCCCTGCTCAGATTTCTCTGGATGGCTCCGACTATAGCAATCCACATCGCCTGGTCATCCCACCACACTTCCTTGTCCCAGCTGGGGAGCACTGACACAAAGTCGAGCTTTGCCCAGGATGCTTGTGCAATGGTACACCGCACCTATGTCTTATCTCCCCATCACCAATGGCACAACTCAACATTAAACCCACAGACGCACAGCCAATGCTCCCCAGGGAGTGCAGGAGAGCATTGAGGACTCAGAGAGGGAGAACAGGGATGGGCAGGAATATTTCTTGCTTTTCTGCCCCATGAAGACACCTCCTCCCCTCCTCCTACCTTGAGAACCATGGCTCCGGAGCAGGCTCAGCCCACGCCACCAGCCATGACGCCCTAATAAAGTTCAGTGCTATAATTAATCCTTTCCTTTGTGGTTTGCTCTGAACTCGCCGAGCTCTCAGAGATTGCCCTTCTCCTCCAGCCAGCCTCTTCCTGCACAACATGCTCTCCCGCATACCTTTGGCAGCAGGACGAGGGGTTAAGGGCAAGGCAGCTGAGCCCCAGCAGCTGGTGGAAGGCAAGTCCCAGCACAGGGCTGAGGGCAGCTGGAGGCAGCTGCCTGAATCGCCTGCTCAGCTGTTTGCCCTGGAAAGCCACCAAGCAACGGGATTGAGGGGCATCCAGTGCCACAGGAGCATCTCAGGTGTCCCAAACCCTGGGAGCAGTGAGAGGGAGCAGGACTTCAAGCCACATGTTGTCTCTGCTGCAGACATCAGGGAGCCAGTGTTTTCATCTGGGGGGCTGTGGTGGGGCCAGAGCTCCAGTGGAGCTGACGAGCATCAGCAACATGCCTGCACCCATTCACAGGGCTCCCTGAGGGTCCCTGCCCTAGAATTCCCTCCCTAAAACTCCTCCATGTGCTTACACAACTGAGAAGGAGAAATGCCACCCACCCATCCAGCATCATCCCAGGGTGGGTGTTGTGGACCAAGGGGAGGAGTGCCCTGGAACACGGTCCTGCATTAAAGCAACACAGGGCAACCTTGAGTCATGGTGATGGAGGAGACTGGAGATGACCAGGAAGGGGACGCGGGCTCTGGCAGCAACTCTGGGCTGTACATCAGTGCTGATACAGATGGAAAAGGAGCCAGAGCCCTCCCTACCCCTGCAGCTTTGTCTACTGGCTCTTCTTGGAGGCATTTAGACTGAAAGGCCCTTTTGTACCATGACCAAGGGCTGGCTCACTCTGCAAGGCAGACCCCAGACAGCTGGGATCTTGGGTAAAACTCATCCCAAGCAGCTGTCCTGGGCTTCTGGAGTTCTTTTTGATGTGAAGAGCCCTACCCCTGGCAGCTGGGGGATTCAGCAGCATAGATGGTCTTCTGCTCTTAAAGTGCCTGACCATCCACAGTGCAGAGCTTAGGAAGCTCTGAGCAGCCCAAATCCAGCAGGACAAGGCTGAGAACTCACCCATGGGAGAAGATGGGTCTCCTGGGCACCTCACACATGGCAGTTGGGGACAGAGAGCTCGTAAGAGAGGCCCAGGCTGAACCCCATCATCAGTCTGGGTCTTAGAGCTCAGCCACATCCAGCTGAAGATGGACCAACCTGATAAAGGCTGGCCTACTCTTTAAACACCAGCTCAGAAAAGCCACACCTAAGATGTACACATGCACAGAAACCCACTCAAATCTTACAGGTTCAATACTACCTCCACCACTGACTCCTGATTTGATTTTAGACCATGCACACACACTGACACCTGGCCTCTCCATAGACCCCACTGCTGCCCTGGGACTGCAGGGCTGTCTTCAGGGAGAGGAGATGGAGCAGGAACAGGGGACCACCGCATGGTGAGACAAGACAAGGTTGCGTGATCCAGCTCCAAGGCCAGGCGCAGACCTCCCAGGTCCTGGCTTGGCCACCAGACACCATCCCACAACCCCCGGGGGGAAAGGCACAGGGTGGGGTGGGGAGGTGGTGCCCTCCAGCTGACCATTGCATCCCTCACAGAAGGGATCGTGGGTGATGAGGAACAGAAAAACCATTAACAGGCCAGAAAAGAAAAAAGAAAAAAAAGATCTCCAAAACATTAGGGAAAATAAATGACGGCTGGTGGGGGAGGGAAACTGGCTTTAATACGGGATTAATTGAAAACAAGATAGAGCTAATATAAGCCAGGGCTCCAGCTTAATAGTGGCTCTGGTCCATGATGTTATTAGACTTTGGCTCTGAGGCTAAAAAACGCCTGACTCCTGCTAATGAAGAGGCGGTTTCTGCCCCACAACCATGAACAACAACGCTTCACAAGAAGCCATCACAACAACAACTCCACCACCACCACCACTCCAGCACCTCAGAGGCTTTTCTAGATGCTGCACAGGCGGGTGGTTCTGCACACTTGCCCCAGCTGACAGGACTGTCATTTTCTGGAAGAACTCAGGATTTGGCACTTTCATTTGTGTTTCCTTATAGGCTTGATAACATTTTTTATTCAAGCTGACAGCTCCTTCAGCCAGGATAAACTCAAGGATAACAGCCATGTATGTAGACACATCTGAGCATAGATCCAAGACCAGCCACAAAAGGCATCACCACCAGAGCCGAAAGAGCAGCACACAAAGCTCAGTGTTCCCACACAGCCTTGAAGCCTGCAGCAAGCGACAAGGGCAAGTATCAGCCAATGTCTCACCCAAGCAGCTGCCCAGAGCTGTACTCACCTTCTTCTCTCTTTGGTGGGCTCTCCATCAGCACTGGCTGCAGCTTTGGTTCTGCCTGGGGAGGCTGGCTGGCCAGAGGAGGTTCCGAGCTCTCCACTTGCCGTGCTGGTGGGGCTGGGACCTCGGCAGCCTTTGCTACCTGAATTTCCACGCGCTTGGTGGCCGCGTCGGGCACACGAGCATTGGCTGCCTCGGCTCTTCGCTGGGGCATCTCAGGGATCTTTGATGCTGGTGCCTCCACCTTCCGGAGACCCGGCTCCTGGGGCTTACCAAGGGTGATCTCAGTCCTCCTTGGGGTGGGCTCAGGGGGTTTGTGCCCCAGCACATCTGCTCTTTTGAGGCCAAACCTCGACAACCCTGAGGTGGAGTTCTCCACCTGCTTGGATGAGATGTCAATGGAGATTTCTGTTCTTCTGGACACGGGCTCGGGCAGTTTGGGTCCAGAGAGCTCCACTCTCCTCAGAGAGGGCTTGGGTGATCTTTGGCTTGTGGGGTCCACATGTCGTGCAGATGGCTCCGAATTCCTGGCACCAAGTTCCTGAAACTTCTGTGTGGAGCTGGACACAGTGGACCTAAGGAGAGGGTTCGGGGTCCGTCTTTGTGGGGTGGAGGAATTTGAAGACTGATCTACCTCCTCGACCTCAAAAGATCTTTTCAGAGCTGAAAAACATGAAAAGAAGATCAGAATTTAGTTACCATCCACCTGAGCCTCTCAAGAGATGCTTACAGACAGTGCCTGAGGCTGATAACCCCATTTCTTCTCCTCCACCTGAGCATTCATACTCCCATTTATTGCAGATGGGGACTGAGGATGAGGCTCTTCCTCTTCAGACAAGCTACAAACCCAGTAACAAAGCTGGAGCCAGAGCTGGGAAACTCAGCTCCAGAGTAGAAACCATCCCCATGCTGCCGTCCACCCCACCTGCAACCCACATGTGTTCGGAGAGGAGCAGAGGGCCCCATCACGACTCAGCAGAGCAGAGCAGAGCACAGGACTCGGGGGCAGCCAGCGAGCCAGCTCCCAACACCTCCTTTTCCCTCTTGCATCCGAGGGATGCACAGTTAAACACAGGCTTCCCGGTGAGCGTTGCCACCAAAATCCAAGCTGGGAATGGGAAAACAATCCCAGGAGAGCACCAAATCCACGTAAACGCAGCAAGAAAACCAAAGGTGGCAGCCACAGAATTTCATAGCCTTAAAAACAAACCTAGAGATCACCCAAGCCAAAGAATAAAGTGCTTTGAAAGCATCAACATGAGACCCCAATAGAAGGAAGGGGCCAACTGGGAGGCCTTAGGGACATCCTAAAATCTAAACATCCTCATCCTCATTTTACTGATGAGGCAGTTAGGAGGCAAAGAGAGATGGATGCAACATCAGACTGCATGTTCAGATTTATGCTTGAAGAGGCAGCACTGCTGCCTTCCCCAGGCCCCAGCACCGCGCAGGGTCTGTCCCCGTGCTCTCAGCCGCAATAAAGCAGATGCAGAGGTCACTGCGTGCAGTGGAGCAGCACTTGGACAAGAGTCTGTCGTTCAGCTCTGCCTGTCACACGGGTCCCCCTCAGCACACAGAGCTCCCTGGCCAGGCAGGCCACATCAGAATGAAATCCCCAATGCCCCGGAGCCAGTGTCTAAGGAAACCTGATGGATGCTGGTGCTAGGCCCTCAGCTCGGGGGCACAAAGCATCACGGAAGGAAGCCCCCATCTGTGGAGCGATGCTCCCATCAACGAGGCAATCGAGGGCAAGTAGCTGCCTAACCACGTCCTGGCTCATACCTGGACATCTACATGTCCCCCACACAGCCCTTCCCACCCCACTCCAGCCAGTCCTCTCTAAAGAAGCAGATGCCCTTAAGCTCATCAGACCCCCTGCTCTGCACAGGAGCCAGTCAGGTGGAAATAAAAGGCTGAATGTCACGGTAAGTGGAGGAAACACAGAGATCCCATCCAAACCCCACTGGGCTGCCCGTGCTCCGCAGCACCCAGGCAGGCACGGGGTCAAGGCAGGATGAGACACAGCCCCAGGGTCCCAAAGCAGCCCATACGAAGTGAGGCTGAACCAGCGTGGTGACAGGCTCACGCGATGACAGCCACGCTGCTAACTACCAACACCAGCATCAGCAATGAGTGCATCCAACCTTTACATCAACAGGATCCTATCAGTGAGATTTGGCCTTTAAAAAGCTGTGCTTGAGATCATGCAGGATGTCAGGAGAATGGAGAGAGACTGGAGCACAGCCTTCCCTCATCCCAGGATGTCCACCCACCCCTGGCCACCCTTGTGGTAAAGCTGGAGAAGAGCTACCATGCAGGAATCGCCTCCTCTGCTCCACAAAGATGCTCCGACCCCAGTGGGGCAGGGTCAGGAGGTCTGGGGACCTTCCACCCCTCAGACACCTCCACTTCCTGGAGAGGAGCCATCTGGCACGGCTGGGTCCTGTCGGTGGGACCATCCACGTGGCAGCTCTGCCAAGAGACTGCAAACACAGCTGCTGCCACCGGCCAACCCCCAGCTCCAGGCAGGGCAGGCAGCAGATGTGGCTGTCTCCACCCTGGGCAGTAAGGGCTGGGGACAGTGATGGCCCCGTCCTGTTGCAGCAGCTCCAAGGGGTCTCAAAGGAGAAGGCGAGGAAAGTGAGACCCTTGGAGATGGGGCTCACATGCTGGACAAGCCATGAAATGATGAGGCACAGCCTTTTTTGGGGGGAATACCCAAAACCTGCTGAATATGAATGCCAGGCTGGAAAACCAGCCAGAATGGGCTCTGTAGCGGCTGGGTCCTGGAGCCTCCCCAGGATGCTTCGTATTAGTGACCCAGCAAAAGCTCAGGGACAGATAGATGTGGGCAAGGACACACATCCATGTCCCCCAGTTGTGGTCCATACCCTGGTACAGGAACCACCAGGAAGTGACGGGTGCCTGGGATGGGCTCCTGGGAAGGGGGTCCTGGCTGGTGTGGGATACACAGGGTGATTCACCCTCAATATTCACCTGATGAAAACAGCACCATGGCTGCTTCACGGCTATGAAGAGAGGAAAGCACTGAAGGGAAGTGGTGGAGTCACCATCCCTGGAGGGATTTAAAAGTTACGGAGATGTAGTGCTGAGGGACATGGGTTAGTGGAGGACTTGGCAGCTGCAGGTTAGTGGTTGGACTCAATGACCTTAAAGGTCCTTTCCAACCAAAATGCTTCTATGATCCTATAAAATCCATCATGTAAAACCCAGGAAGGGCCCCAGGAAGGGCACTTGGTGACAAAACGGTCTGTCCCACATCTCAAAAGCATCGAGACATTGGTGGGAGGAGGCAGGGAGGCAGTAACAAAAAATAAAGATGTTTTTCCTTCATTATATCTGTTTTCTGAATCTCGTGGAGCCCTCCCAGCCATGCCACCACTCGCTTGCAGAGATGAGGTGCTCTCTGTAGCAATCTCTGCCCTCCGGTCTGTGCTGGGCACATCTCGTGCACTGCAGGTCTGCGTTTAAGCCTCAGTTTTCAGCACCCCCAGAACAATTAAAAAACAAAAATAAATAATCCCACACATCAGAGCTGTTCCCACATGACCACAATTCTCAGGTCTCCAAAACTGAGCTGGAGCTGAGACTCTCCAGCACAGACTTTTCTATCTTTTCCCTTCTCCATCATACCCTTAAATCCAGAAAAAGAACATTTTAGCTACTTTTTCCCCAAAATCCCACGTTTAAAACAATGCACCAGTCAAGCCCGGTTTGCATTTTGTGGGAAAACAAAGGGAGCGGAAGGGACGACCCGATGGGGAGCCTTTCCCTGGCCCTGAGCAAAGCTGGGCTGGTAAGAGCAGCAGAGGACGCGGCCCAGCCAGGCGCTGCCAGCTCCCTGATGGATGAGATCTCAGTTTTGTCCACATCAGGCTTTTAAAACCTGCTCATCACTCCTCCAGCCAGCCAGCTCAGCCTCCATTTATTCCCTTCAACAAAGCAGCCTAATAACCTCATGACAGATGTGTCTGGAGGAACAGTTTGAAAGTAAATGCTCTCAAGGAACCCAATAGCAAAGGAAACACTGGCAAGCATCTTAATGAACATCCCCCTGGAAATTTCTCAATACCAAGTGGTTTGGGGATTTCTTTTCGACCCGATAATGAGCTCTGGATACAAACAGCCCTGCTGACCTCCAGGGTTCTTTGCATGAACCGCTTCCTTCATTTCAGCTCACTTGAGTTCTCCTGCCACTTACTACTGCCAAAGAAATGGTGACATCAGTGACCGGGTGGTGGGTCACTCGATGGCAATGCTGGAGCTGCTGCATATAGCCCTTTCTTTTGACTTCAAACCTCTCAAAGTGCCCCAAGCCTGGGTTATACCTGCCCAACACCATCAGCACAGTCTGTCTGGAGCACAGCCATCCCTGCCCTCATTGAAGGGCCTGACTGAATGCAACACCCCAAAATGGCTTTTCTCCAGGTCTTTCTGGATCCTGCTGCAGAAGGAGAAAAAGGTCAAAGCCCAGACACAAAGGGGTTCCAAAAGCCTATGGAAAAGCTGCAAAACCACGATTAGAGTCATAGGAGACTCGAGCCTCCAAATAATGCCTCCTGTACCAGCACTGCTGTCCTGACAGTCAGTAAGGGGGTACCAAGGGGCACAGCAAGGAACCATCACCCCAACATAGGGTTAGAAATGGCTCAGCACAGTTTCAGACAGCAAAATCATGAGGATCTCCAGGTCCTAGTGAGATTCCCTCCCCAGCAGTGCCACTGATTTGCCTGGGGACAACCTGAAAGCATTCCCACCCATGGTTCTGTGGAACAGGATGTCCATCTCATGCCTCTTGATGCGCAGGGATTTTCGTACCCAGCTTGTCCTGCCAGAACATTTGGCCACTGCCCTGAGTCCAGGGTGGTCTGGAGAGGGTCAAACATCCCAGACACAAGAAAGGAGAGAGCCTATGACCAACAGGGTTTGTGTTTCCACCTCTGAGACAGAGACCCACTGCCAGGAACATGATCCTCAGGGATGCCACCTTCAGCAATCGTGGCCCTCAGTAGGACCGAGCACGGCTGCAGCTCCCTTGCTTAGCATCGCCTCTCTCCTGCTCCTTGCACAGAGAGAAGGACCTCAGACAGCAAAACAACTCTCAAAAAAAGAGAAAAAGCTTAAAAATAGCCTGTCCTGCCCGAAGCCAAGAAAGGAAAGTAAACAGCCTCTGCTCCAGATGACCCTCCTCCTGGCTTCCTGCAGGGAAGTTGGCGTATTCGTCGCAGCAACAGGAGCCGAAGGCAGAGCAGCGCTGGGGTCCCTGCACCCCGCTCCCACCCCGCTGCCAGGGTCCCACGCCAGCAGACGTGGCTAATGCTCCAGGTCCCCATGGGGCTTCAGGTCCACATGTCCCTGATACCCTGGACCAAGATGTCCCTACCCTGAGGAGGGGCGGGGTTGGCCACACTGCAGGGTTATCCCCACTAGGATATTTTCCACAGGATTTTCAGCACTAGGGGCTTCCCCAGCCCCACCGGCAGCATCCGATCTGCTGGCCAGTGTCAGAGGCAGCTGGCAGGGAAAGAGGTGGAGGTGCTGAGCATCGCCCTTCCTCCTCTTCCTCTGGAGGTGCATTGGGCATGAGCACAAAACCACGTTACTATCAACACACACTTCCTTTTAACTGATTCCAAACCAATTCAGGCAGCCCTCGCTCAATCCACCATAGTTGAAGGCAGCAACTCCCTTCCCACGCCCAGGAAAGCCCAAAATCCCCTAAAATGAGATTTCCAAGTGCTTCCTTTCAGATGGAACCTCCAGCATCTGCTCACAACCATTGCTCCTGGGCTGGGAACTGCTCGCTGCAGTGTCCCTTTAGGGACCAAACCTTTGCAAAGTTCTCAAGGTAGCAGGGTTTTGCTCAGCATCAAGCAGCTTTAAAAGTACCACTATTAATCCTGGCAGACAAGGGAGGTACAGGCTTCCCGAGATGGCACCTACCACAGGCAGCTCTGCTGGCTGTGCACCACATCAGCAGCTCCTGCAAACACGCAGACTTAACCCAAACGTGGTCCTGGCCAACCAGGTGCTTTGGGAGAAGAAATGTATGTTTTCAACCTTAGCTCAAACTTTCCCCAAGTGAGCAGAGTGCCTGAGTAGCAGCAAAATTGTTGTGTGCCTTTATTTTTCTATTTAATTTCCTATTATGCTGTGCTGCTGGGGATGTCTGCACAGTGTGGTCACTGAGGCCTCCTGGTCATCTCATGGTCAGACACCAGCAGGTCACACGCCACCAGTTAAAGCTGCTCTTCAGGGATCTTGCAAGTTGGGAAGAGAGGGCAGAGGTCTGGTTGAAATCCCAGCAGCTTATACAACAGCCAAGATTTTTCCAGAGAAGCCACAAGCAAGTGACACAGCTGGGGCCTCCTAGCTACACGCTCCTCTTGCAGAAGATGAGTCCCTCCTTGGGGGTCCCAAACAAGCCAAGGGTGCCTAGATGTCATGAAGGTCTCTGGCTCCTGCCCAAGGGCTCCGCATCTCCTGGGTGGAAGCACCAGGGCTCCCCAGCACGCTGTCTACTGTGGCTCATCCCGCTCCACAGCTCGGCTCTGGGCAACCAGTGGGACCCAGGGGGTCAAATAAGGGAACAGCTGCTCCTTCTTTCTTCCCTTTTTAAACAGAATACCCAAAGTAACAGTTGAGGGGGTGCTTTATACAAGGAAAACTCTATGCACAGAGCTCAGGAGGAGACCAAAATAAACAGTGAGGGATGCTGGCTACTCCGGGACCGCTTTGCAGCCGGAGCCTCAGGCTGTGCTGCGGCTGCAGCGCCCAACTGCTTCCCATTAAACATCCTCTGCCCCTCACATGCTCTCTGTAACCCAGGGGTTACATTTGCTTGCTTGCTTAAGCACAGAAAGCTTTCCTTGGGTTTTCGGACACATAAGAGCCTTATGGGACTAGGGCAGGCAGGCGCCCCGTTATTTCGCACGATACAATGGTCCCGTTTGAGAGCGCTGACTTTCTCTAAACTGCTACCAGATGGTCACCTCCTGTTCCCGGGGAGGAAAGAGGGGGAGGCTGCAGGTCTCATCTTTCAAGGAGCCCTTGGAAACCCAACCCAGCATTAACTGCTCACAGCCCTTAAAGATTCCCAGACCCCTGTCACCAGGCAGCAGGATGCTCACGGTGGTTTTCTGGCCCAACTCGAGTGCAAAGAACACATTTGCCCACATCACCACGGGGCCACCTGGGTTGGGCTTATCCAAACCCACCATCTGTGATGCCACTGAACAGCTGCCACCATCCATAAGAGAGGTGGATGCATTTTAGTGAGCTAAAGGCTCAGTTAGAGGGACAAGTAGGATGTTCTGCATGTACCTGTAGGGTGTGTGTACACTGCATATTAAACCTAAAAGGTCCCACAGCAGAAGGGGAAGGGAGTAGCACCCCTGCTGCAGGGCCACAGCAGAGTGTCTCTATCCCATCCTCAGCAAGGTTCTCCCAACTGCACCATGGGTGTCAAAAAGATGAGACGGGAAATTTACTGGCAGCACGGACAGCAAAGTGATGCTACACACACTGGCAGGACTTTGCGAGTACGCTAACAGCTTCAAAACAGCCCGAGAAATTCAGATCCCCTCTTACATCTGGAGAAATGAAGGCAGGAAACTTTAAAAGCACCTTTCCTGAAGCTACCAGTGATCCAGCAAAAGAGAGAAGAAAAGTCGGGGCTGCTGGATCACCTCCCTGTATTTGTGCAGAAGGTTTCACACTTTTCTTTTACCAATAAACCAACCTTGTTGCAATCCATACATATAAACACACATATATAAATAATAACAATCTGCTGTTGCAGCGTGACTCTCACGCTATCCCGGTTCAGATTATGAATGCACAAATAAATCCTTTTTCTGTTTTTTTTTTCTTTTTACAAACAGCATTCAAAAGAAGTTTGAATTGCAGTAAGTTGTGTGGTCTGACACAAATTGCATGTAGAAGATAACGCTGACAAGGTGCCGTCAATATACAGCACCTTCCTGAACGGTGCAAACAGCACCAAGGGCTGAGTTATGGAGGAAATTGGGGATAAATCCAAATTCAGGGCTCTGACACTAATCAAAGCATTTCACGCAGCGTTTCACTCACACGCAGTAAACTACAAACCAGCCTGAGATCGATGCAACAAACCCCTCATTTACCAGAAATGAACATGCAGAAGCAAAGTCAGGGCTAAGAATAGAAAAAAAATAAAATCCACACTCAGATTAATTCAAAATCCCTGCTTTCCAGTTCCTATAATGCAGTTCTGAAAGGTTTTAACTCCGCTTCTCTATTACATTTTGGTTTATATAACCATTAAACCTCAGCAAAATGCTTCCAGAACAGACCAGTATATTTTACAGCCCTTATATTCATTTCATACTGGTACAGAAAATTACATAAAATGCAGGGCATCCAGCCTGGCAGATTGCATTACCGGCTCTGCCACAGGCTCTCTGCAGCTTTTGCCTCCAGTTTCCTTTCAAAGGGGAGGCAGAAGGAGAGAAAGAAATCTTCTCTGCACCTCCCAGGAGACTGCAGATTTGATTTGGTTCACTAATATTTCTAAAATGCCTGAAAATTATTACCCACAAGGCCAAAGTGTGATGCAGATGGTCTTGCAGACCCCAGAGTGCCCTGTGCTACCAGCTTTGGTGCTGGTACCACACTGGGTGAAGGAAGCTGGAAGTACCCAGATGCCACCCCATGACTTGAAGGGTCTAGAGCACAAGCCTGGTGAGGAGTGGCTGAGGGACCTAGGGTTGTTTAGTCTGAAAAAAAGGAGGCTCAGGGGAGACCTTCTCATTCCCAATAACTCCCTGAAAGGAGGCTGGAGCAAGGTGGGGATCAGACTCTTCTACCAAGGAAGAAGTGATAGGACAAGAGCAAACGGCCTCAAGTTGCACCAGGAGAGGTTTAGGTTGGATATTAGGAACAATTTCTTCCCCACAAGGGTTGTCAAGGCCTGGCCCAGGCTGCCCAGGGCAGTGGTGAAGTCTCCATCCCTGAGAGAATTGGAAAGTTGTGGAGCTGTGGTGCTGAGGGACATGGTTTAGTGGTGGACTTGGTACAGTTAGGTAAATGGTTGGACTCTTAAGATCATCTTAACAGATGACCTTAAAGGTCTTTTCCAACCTAAACAATTCTACGATTCCACAATTCCCAGCAGCCACGTAGGGGAGTGACTCAGGTGCGCGACCAGCCTCTCTGACTGGGTGATTAAATCATTAAGTGATTAAATCTCCAGTTGAGAAGACACTCTGATGGGTGGTGTTGCAACATGCTGGTTAAAAAGCTACAGAAAAAGATAAATTAGTAAAAGTGGCAAAAGGGGGGGCCCAGGAGCCATTCAGGCCGACAGCCCTGCCTGCACTGCCCGCTGGTTGCTGGTGCCATTGCAGCCAGCTCTGGTGTCTCTGTTGGAGGGGACACCGAGCATCACAATGAGAGCAGTTGTCCCAATGTCCTGAGGGCTGGCAGAAAGCAGAACCTTCCTCCTTTCTCCTTCCTGGTAAACTAAACTTGCTTTTTAATAAAAAAAAAAAATCCATTTTTTCACATTTCCCCGTATTTGCACTTCCAAAGACCAGATGAAAGACTGAAGTCCCAACCCCAGCCCTCACCACGCTGCTTCTTTACTCCCAAACCAGTCCATCACAATGCTGTGTGATAGTGCCCTCACCACTAGCTCCTGCCATGACTCCCAGGGCTGGCACCAGCTGGAGAGCACCCAGCTCACTGGGAGCAAGGGGCTGTACGATTTTGTGATACCTCCTCAAACTGCCACCTCTCCTACTAGGAGGATAGCAGCACAGACCAACATGGCCATGATGTCCCCTGCCCTGTGATCCACAGGAGGCTGCCTGACATCGGTGGTGCCTACACCCAGGTAACAGGTTGGCATCCCACACCAACGTGCCTTAACTTGAGTGCCAGCAACAGGGCACTGGCTACAGCGCTGGGAGGATGAAGGGGGACAGACTGTCCTGACACGCATCATGTCTCACCTTTTGGCATGCAAACCAGCCAAGAGCCATTTTGGATGGACCCTGCACCTGGGTCACCGCTCCAAAGGAGTCTCCAGGGGAGCCAAGTGCTGAGCTCCATCCAGCAACCTCATAAAAGCAATCATGGTAAAAGCCTGAGTCATGGCCATCAGGAGATAGGAATTCTCATTAATCTGAGGACAGCTTTTCAGAATAAGTTATCACAGAATCATTATGGTTGGAAAGGACCTCCAGGATCATCAAGTCCAACCTTCAAAGTTGAAGGTAATAATAAAGCCCTTCATTGCCCAAGGACTACTCCTCACCAGCACCATTTGCACCACAGGGAAGGGAGTGAGGAGGAGTCTCCTGCATCAGCACCAGCACAGCTGGTGAGTGCAAACTGCTGATGCCTCCATAAGTAAAGCAGGGTGCCAGGACCCAATGCCTGCAGCTATAAAATGAGATGTGGCCAGGACACAACCCTCGCCCCATGCTGAAGGGCATGACAGCCCACGCCTTTCCCGCAAAAAGTTCCCCTGATGGACCCTGACTCCCACCAAACAGGCAGATCCCCATCAGGAACTAGACTCAGCCCCATCAACTCATTTTACAGGCTTCAAACAAGCTTAGTCATTATTTAGGGTCACTTGGCTTGTTGCCTCCATGTCCCACCTCTAAAGACCAAGAAGGTGTCAGAGCTCACTGCAGCAGAAGGGGGAATGGAAGGCTGGGAGAGGGAGAGAGCCTGTTGAATGGTCCTGCAGGAAGACATTGCCTTAAATATCAAATATCAGAATCAGAAGCATGAATATCTGGAGTGATTATGGGCTCTGAAGTCTCCATTATTGTCTTTGGATTTATGACAAGTCCCAGTCCAGGCTTTTGCGGCTGCAGTCTGGGTCCTGGCTCCTGGGAAAACAGGCTGAGCAGCTCCCTGCAAGGGCTGCAAAAAAGAAAATAAAGCAGCATCCAGACAGTGCAGCCACGGGACATCAGGAGGTGCCAGGACACTCACTTAGCAGCAGGTTTACTGGCATGTATTGGCCAAGAGATGTAGACATGGTCACTCAAATGTACTAGGCATGACCCAACATGTTCTAGAGGTGCTTCCTACTCACTCCACTGCCATAAACCACCAACAGGCAATGGGCAAAGAATAAAGAAGGAGAATAATTGTCTTTTAGGAGAGCCTCTTACTAAAAGAAAGACGCTTCCGAGATCCCAGAGACTGGTAAGTACTTGGAAAAGCCAGCATGCTCCAAACCTTGACTTACGTCCAGACACAAACTGTATGCTTGTACAGTCAAAGTAGCTGCCCTGGCCTTGGTGTAAAGACTCATCTTCTCTCTGTCCCTTCCCACCCAGCCACTTTTGAAAGGTTTCTTTATGATTAGCACAACACTGCACTCACTTTGCGCCCCAGACTGATCTCAAATGGACAGCAAGAACTCACCCGTACCAGCCAACACTGGAAACCCTCCACGCTGACGCAGAGCCAAGGACACTCTGCTCCATGCTGCAGTGGTTGCCCATCTCCAAGGACACGCAGCCCAGCCCTCCTTGCATAAGATGACTATAAACAACGACCTTTGGATGATCCTACATCCTAACCGGGGCCAGAGGCTATCCCCAGAGCCCAGCTCACGTGGACAGAGAGATCCATGTCCTGTTCTTCCCTTTCCCACTCCCTCACAACCTTTTTATTCCCAAGGAACTAAATATATATATAGGAAAAAAAAAACCAAAAAAAAAAAACCAAAAAAAACCTCAGCAGCAGGTCTCCGCTGCTGTAATCGGGCAGATGCGTTTTTTCCACTCAGTGCAGGAAAGGCCAGTGCTGCAGGGAAAGATACAACTTCTGCTGGGGAAGACACAACTCCTGCCTTCCCCACAGGCTCCTTCCCCTGCCTCCTGCCTCTCCCACCACATATTGATTTGGTGGAAAACCCTCATCCACCCCATCCTTTCATCTCAGATTCAGAAATGTAGATAGGAAGCGTGGAAAAAGAGAGAAAACTCTCTGAAGTGTCTGTAAAGCTCGTCTTTGAGGATATCAGAGGTGACTTGCTGTCTCGGAGCAGCATGCCACATCAGTCAGCTGGGAGAGCGGCACCGGCTCTACCCACGCTGGGCTGGTGATGAAGAGCACCAGAAGAGACTAGTTGCAGCATAATCTGGGAATAACCCAGGAAATCCAACAATTGACATTCAGTAGCTTTGCTCCACTCCTAGGGTTGAGATGATCTGAGATGTCATCTGAAAGATCTTCCTGCATTTCCTTTTCCACGCATTGAACCTCCACACACATGGGACCAACAGTCACAGACCCAGAATCCCAGCCCTCTCCCATGCGTCTAAAGCCAAGGCGAGCTCTCATCCTGCAAACTCTTAGGCAGGGCTTACAGGAGAGACCCTGAATCCAAGGGAGATGCTTACACAAACACAAAGCACATCCCTCCTCCAGGGCTTCTCACCATATTGAATTCAAGCTGCATCACCCACATAACATTGTGACCATCCCTCTGGCACGTTCCTGCTAATATTAGCAGCGGGGTTGAGTCCCAGCATCCGCAGCACGCGGGCAGCAGCTGCTCCCCATGGCAGCACGCAGCAGACACGTCAGCTCCAAGCAGCCCAGGGGACACACCATGGCCACGTGTCCCCGAGACATCCTGGGCATTTGCTCAAGTAAATTTAAAGGATGAGTCCACGAGATTCATGCACACAGAAAAGCCTATTTCTAAGATGGCTCCCTCCTGAAAGTAACACCGCAGATTTTTTTTTGTCTTTAAAACCCTTTAAAACCTTTATGTCCTTAAAACTAGGACATAATTCAGTACAAGCCAGTACCTCATTGAGACAAGGTCTGTGGCTGAAATACTAGAAATACCCTCCATCGCGTGGTGCGAGAAGTATGTGTTGGTAGGGAGAGTGTCCAATAGTGGGGAAGCAAATAAAATAACCAGAGAAGCCTCCCTACGAGCACGGGCGTGTCATGGCAGGACTGGAGGCTCCCTGCCCTTGGTGCCCAGCTCCATGCAGCGCAAAACTGCTCAGACCACAGCATGGCCGAGGCTCACCCAGCTGCAAGGATGTGCTGCCCGAGGGAGCTGGGCTACAGTGAATGGATAAATCATGGATTAAGAACCATCACTGAAGTCTGCCTTGTGGGTTCTGGCGGAGTGAAGCTGCCAGGCTCTAGCTCCAGACATCACACTGAACCCACCACACCACCCTGGCACTTACAGCCCCACTCAGCATTTACCATCATTTGCAGCTCACACCCGCTATGACGTTCTGTGTTCCAACATTACGAGGAAATGAATCTGGTGTTGACTGACAGTGCCGGCAAACGCAAAGAGTGCTCAGCATCACTCCTGCCAACTCACCATCAGTGATTGCCAGCAAAAATATGCCTCAGTTACCCCTGGGACTCTGCTCAGCTGTAGCCACATCCCACCAGGATGAGGAGCCGGAGCAGATCTCTTCTTCACACAGTAGATCATGAGTGCTCAGTGCTTTAAATCCTTAGCACAGAGACAAGTACCACATTGCGGAGTTCATAGAGTCACAGAATGGTTTGGGTTGGAAGGCACCTTAAAGATCATCTAGTTCCAACCCCCCTGCCATGGGCAGGGACACCTCCCACTAGACCAGGTTGCTCAAAGTCCTGTCCAGCCTGGTCTTGAACGCTTCCAGGGAGGGTGCATCCACAGCCTCTCTAGACAACCTGTTCCAGTGTCTCACCACCCTCACTGTGAAGAGATTCTTCCTAGTATCTAATCTAACTCTACCCTCTTTCAGTTTGAAACCATTACTCCTCGTCCTATCACTGCACTGCCTGATAAAGGGTCCCTTCCCAGCCTTCCTGTAGGCCTCCTTTAAGTACCACAAGGCTGCTATAAGATCTCTCCTGAGCCTTTTCTTCTCTAGGCTGAACAACCCCAAGCCTATCAACCTGTTCTCATACAGGAGGTGCCCCAGCCCCCTGATTGTCTTTGTGGACCTCTCTTTGGAGCGGAGTTCTCTTTGGGCACCATCATAATCAACCAAAGCTGCAAACAGGAACATCTGCTCCTTCTTCACAGTTGAACATCACAGACACCTGCACTCACATCTCACCCAACCTGAACAGGATCAGGATGGTTTGGGGTTTACACAGTGTTGACACACTGCACAAGCATCCTATCACCTGGATTGATTTACTGCTACAGGTTCCTTTCCGTGCTGCTCAGGGGTCAATGTCTGAGACCCTTGGGAGCTGACCAACCCGCATTTCCCCCCGAGGCAGAGGTGAGCTTGGGAAGCACGGTCAAAACCACGGCTGAACCAGCCACACTTCCGAAAGCCTGCCAAAATCTATAAACACAGGGGCAGAACTATTATGCTCTGTAACTCCTGGAAAACCACAGACCTAATAACACTCTCTCCCATTAGAGATGAGGAAGCTCTTGGCAGTCAAATAAGCAGGATTAGTGCCCTCCCTGTAGGACCTGCTGGCTCAGAGCAGGGTGGACACATGTACTGCTGCCTGGATGTGACCATCACCATCACACCGTCAGACACAAGGAAGAACACACTCTGCTGTGCTGTGTTTCCCTCTCGCATGTTGCTTTCATTTTGAAACTAAACTGGAATTAAACATGTCGCGTTCCTTCCCCCTTCCCCCAGAAGGTCTTTGCATCCTCCTTGGGCTCACAGAGGCTTGCAGCTCCCACACCAGCAACTTCTGCAACCCAGCAGATACATTAAACCTGTTGATCCTATGCCGGAGAGGGATGCTATGAGGAAAGCAGGCAGGGATGCTATGAGGAAAGCAGGCAGGAGCAACCAGGGTGGTTGGGGAGGGCAGGCAGCGTGTGACCGGCAAGAACAAAGAGGACTCTGGCTGCCGGGTGATCTGGTGTTTCTGCTCCGTGGTATTTTTGGCTGATCTTTCCTGCTTGGCCACGGGCTGCCTGGGACTGAGATACCCACTCAGCAGACACGAACGCTGCATCTCCTGCCCTACAGGCCAGAAATTAATTGCCTTGTTCTTGGGAAGCTGCTATACAACCCAGAAAGCTAATTAAGTTGTGAAACAGTAGCCCGGATCCCTGCTCAAGGGTAAGGCCAGACCTTTTGGCTGCAGATGCACGGAGCTTTCCCCAGCCTATCCCTCTGCACAGGCAAGAACTATAAAAGTGCTCCTTGGACTGGAAAAAAAATAAAATCGCAGTGCGGAGCGGCTCGGTGCCACCAAGGAGCACACACAGCCTGAACAAGCAGCCTCGGGGCTCATAGCAGAGCCTTTATCATATTCAAGTAGGGAATTACTCATTCTTCAGAGATTTAAATGCAATCAGGGCAGGCAAGAGGAAAGCCTGTAATTACATCAGCGCTCGGAGCCCTGCGGTGGGGAAGCTCATGAGTTCCCGAAAGACAGTTACAAAGGCGCCGTTGAACCCCAAGTGCCAAACTGATGGTGTGTTCCACTTGCTCTGTCCCAACACTTCTCAGTCCCAACCTTCCTAAGGAACATGACTACCCTCAGCCTCCCGCTATGTCCTCCACCCCCAACTTTAGCGGAAGAAAGCCCAAGGGCTGGAAAAAGAGGACATGACCGTGGCTAAACTTTACAAGGAGTGCTTCAGAGACCCCAGCTCTGCCACTCGTTTCCTGCTTGACCTGGAAGAGGAACCCTTGTGCTCTGAGCTTCCTCAGCTACCCAGCAAGGAAAAAACACCACCAGCTCCTTCCCGAAGGCAAGGCTGGATTCACCAGGAGGCAGTGAAGTCCTCTCAGCCTATAGCTGTACACACACAGCCCCTGGATAAGCTTTCACCACGGCCCCCGGATCTCCACTGGTTCTTAGTTGTGGGTTTTTTTTCTTTTTTTTTTTTTTTTTCTAGAAACCGCTGCACGAAGCTCAGCTTGGGTCGCTGCCAGGCTGCGAGAGTGCGGAGGGACGGAGCTGCTCTTCCAAAACTCTGCTCAGGAAGATGAGCTCCCCCGAGCCAATCTCTCAACGTCGGCTTCAGGCAAAGCCCCTTCCACCCTTCTTCTGCCTGTCTTCAACTCCCCTACCCATCTGGCAGCAGCACACTTCTCCGCTGGCTTACTTTCTTGCCTGCCAAAGCCAACGTACCAGCCACAGCCACCCGGGGAGAAGACAACCCTGTCCACACGCCAAGGGGATTGCCAGGAGAGGGGCTGCAAGGAGACCCTCCATCCAAGAGCAAGGCAACGCTATCGGGCAGCTGGAGCTCTGCCATGGGACAACTGCAACGCTTCCCAGGGCGGGCAGCTCCCGCTATGGACATCTTGGAAACTTGGGTTCCCCCCCCCAGCTACTCCGGGGCTGCCCCTGCACCCAAAACCCGGCGAGTCGACAGAAGGGCCTGAGGCTTCACACGACTTCTAACCCAGTCAGGGACGGGCTTTCCGCTGGAAAACGACACAAACCAACTTGGGGAAGGCAGGAAAAGAGAAACATCCCGTGGGATCCTGCCGGCGCAGATAACGGCCGGGCGCAAGGCAGCTCCGAACAAAAGGACGGCACCGGCAGCCCCGGCTCGGCGGCCGCG